>VWZI01023951.1:206356-247532 GCA_013396835.1 Psilopogon haemacephalus | reverse complement strand
CCCCCCGTACCCTTCCCCTTCTCCTTCCCCTCCCCTTCCTTCCTTTCCCTTCATCTTGGTTCAGGCTTGCAGGCACAACCCTGCTTTGGCGTGCAGCTTGCACAAGCCCCATTTCTGCTGTTGCTTAAGAATAAATACACAGTGCTGTGGCTCTGTACGCAGCTGCTCTGAAGCTGTGGCTTAGATCTGGGTTATTTTTTGCAGATAAATCCTCTTTTCTATCAGATTTGACATCAGGCAATCCCTCCAGATCCCTTCTTTTTTTCCCCTGTCTGATTTTCCTCTTCCCTGCCCTGTGTTCTCTTTCCTTGCATCTGTGCTCTTCCCTCTATATGCCTCCCTCCCCTTTTCTTTCCCTATAGCCAGCTCTCTGTGAATATAATTTCATCTGCTCACTTTCTGCTGCTCTGCATCTTCACATTACTCTTCGTGTCTTCGCTGCCCTCAAATGTATGTATTTTATTGCTTTCCTTTTTGTGTCTCTTTTTCTCATTCTCTCTCCTTGCTGTTTCTCTGTGGTCATTTTCACAGGGAGCCCTCTTTGCCCTGGAGTTCTGCATGCTGAGGTCAGATGTAGAATATCTAGTATTTGCTGGTTTTGGGAGGACCTTCTGAAGTAAAGTGTCCTCTGCAGGCTACTTAATTGTTATGTGCATTGCCACTTGATTTCCATCTGATCTGAGGACAAACTTCCAGGCTGGTGGAGGCACAATGCAATCACAGGGAAGGAATTAAAGCTACAAGCAGCCTGGGAGACAATTGGAGTCACAGGCTGATGGGTGGATTGACTGGGCAGGGCTCTGATGAAAACCATTTCCCATATCTCAGAACTCTGATCTGTTTCCCTCATGTTCTGTGCCCACAGAGAACAACCAGCCTAGGAATGTGGCAGAATGCTGTAGAGACCTGGAGGGAAAGAAGCAGCCTGCAGGGAGTTGCAGTCAAGGTTCATTAACAGGAATCCAGTGCAGGTTTCTATCTCTCCAATCTTCTCCTCAGAGTCCAGCCTGAGTGGCACAAGAATGATCCTTGGCTTCCACCTGGCAGCTTTGCAGGCTCTGAGATGTCTCTGAAGTAGGTTTGCAACACTACTCCAGGACACCAGTAATGTGCATTGACTTGTTTGGTAAAGCTGGTACCTAGCAGGCATGAAAGGAGGCTGAGGGCTTCAGTGCTGCTTGGAAGTAGTCCAGCTTGGGATAAAGGGATCTCAGTTTCAGCTGCTGAAAATCCTTTTAATTTAGAGGAGCCCAGGGAACTCCCAGCCTGACGTCACTTTGGTTGGGATTTAGCTAGAGGACCATGGAAAACGGGATCCATGACAATACCTCAGGCTTCTGAATTTGAGTAGTGAGGAGAAGGGAAAGTCTTGACTGTCTTTCACTTTTTTTTTTTTTTTTTTTTTTTTTGTGCCCTTTTTAAAATGGGAGCCCTTGTGGATGTGCCAAACCTATCCACAGGTAAATGGACTGCAGCAGTGTAAGGCTGAGTAGATGGGTGTGGAAAAACAGCAGTAGTGCTTGACTTCTCTTGCTCAGCAGGACACAGTATGGCATCCAGGAGAGCTTACTGCCTGTTTGGAAGAGGCAGTGGATTTTGTGTCAAGCTGGAGTTGTTTTCTGTAAGATGACATTTCCATTTCCCCTAGACAAAGTCTTGCTGGCCTGCAATTCTTGCAGCACTGTGGGTTAATGGGAGCAGAGGCTGGCTCCACACTGTCTGTGGCTCCACATTTAGATGACAGCCAGATGGGGAGAGAGGGCAGTGGTTGCAGCAGTGCTTAATGAAAAGCTGGGGGAGATGAAAGTAAAGTTTTCACTCCACTTTGGATACTTAGCAGCTTACTTTTTACATTACTCTAACAAAGGCCGGGGAAGAATGGTCGCCACTGGTAGCTCCTTTCCTGGCAGACAGATGCCATGCACAGCATTTCAAGACCAAAAGCAGTCCCAGTGAGAGTGCCTGCACTATCTATTAGTCTCATGCTGAAGTCTTTTGATGGACTGCATGTCTAAGCAATTTCAATGTCTTTTTCCCAGTGCAGGACGCAGCACTGTTCCACCTGCTGAGGCTGCAGGACACCTTTGTTTGCTCCTTAAAAAAAAAAAAAAATCCAAACACAAATCTCCTTCCTCTGCATATTTTTTTCTTGTCACTGTTTTGTGATATTTACAAAAGACAGTTCCTGCTGGAAGTGCTTTCAGGGCTCTGCTGACTACCCATGACATGTGGGAGGAAGTTTCTCCCCAGAGACTCATCTGGGTCTATCCCCTGCTCCATCTGGCTCTCTGGTACTGGCATGTCCAGTGTCTCTCTGCATCTCTCCCTCACCGGCCCCCAAATAGCTCAACAGTCTCAAACTTCCTGAATGTTCCAGGTTCCATTGGCTCTTTACGACTAACGATTGCCTTAAACAGGAATCAGCCTTGGTATTCACCATTTGTGCAGCACTTTAGCCTGGAACGAGCTCAAAGAGAGCACTGCTAATTAGTTCACATCTTATCTGCCAGGTCAGTGATACCCCTGCTTGACTTAGCTGCCAAACCACAGTGACCAGCTCCATGGAGGGACTTGAACTCCTTGGATTGTAATCCTGCTCTCTTCTTCTCTCCCGTGTTGATAGCAACAGAAGGTCACCTCTGGAGATCTGAATTCCACAGATAATGCATCAGGTTTTCTGCTGTTATCATAGACCCACAGGCACTTCAGACCCCCACTCTGAGTTCATGCTCCTGGGAGATTCCTTACCTCAACCTGGGAATCCACCCTTAGGTCCAAACCTGGGTGTCCTGTGTTCAGGCAGAATGATCCCAGGCTTCCCTACCAGTTTCAGCATGGCAAACTGGGATATTCAAAACATGAGGAGATGTCTAGGGGAGCTCTGCAGGGAAATTTAGGGCGAGGAATAAAGCCCTGCACATCCCAGTGTCACCTGGAGCATGTGAGTGGCCAGGGTGTTTTGCCCCAACTGTGTGGCCAGACCATCCCTTCCTATCACAAGGTCAACCTTCTGAACCTCCCAAAGGCTAAAGGGAGAGGGTGTTCTCCTCAGCCACCTTCAGCATGCTTCTGATTTTCTTGCCTCTTGCAGCAAAGCAGCAGAGGATGGATTTTCCTTCTCACAGAATTAGGAAGCTATCCAAAGAGCCCCTGGGAGCCCCTGCCACACCTCCACAGGAATACTCAGCGAGCATGGGAGCGGTGCCTGCGCTCCCTACTCACCCACATCCACAGAGCCAAGCGCTGCCTGCAGTGGTTGGTGTCGCAGCTTGCCCAGCATCTGTGCCGCTGCGGGGCTGTGCCCCAGCCGTGCCGGGACGCTGTGCCGCTTGTGAGCTGCCTTGGATCGACTGCTGCAGGAGCGGTGCCGGCCACGGCTGCCGTGTCGAGGTCTAGGCAGGGGCAAGCCGAGACCGAACTTTGCAGGGGTACCGGAGGTGTGCGAGGCTTGGGCGATCCAAACAGTCCGGAACTGGGGCCAGCAGAGGGCACTCCGATACCAGCGCTCACCCACCGGGCCGAGCCCTCGGGTGGGGAACGGGGCCGCCCCCAAAGCCCTGCAGTCCCTCTCTGCTTTGCCCTGGGTGTAGGGGGCAACAGGGATCGAGCGCGGCAGCCGCCAGCCGTGCTCTCGCTACTTCTGGAAGGAGAAGATGGGTGAGGAGGCCGCAAGGGGGGAGATGTTCCGTGTCTGCCTCCATCAGCTTGTGGCAGTCCCGCCCCGCGGAGCCGGATGGTGGATGGAGAGCCCAGAGCCCAGGCTTCGGCTGTCTGAGGCAGAGTGCAGCAGGGCTTTGAGCGCAGGGCGGCTGAGGGAAGGCACTGCCCTTCGCTCTTTGGAACGGCTGCTGAGCCTCAGGCTCAATAGCAAGACCTGTCTGTCCCCTTCCCCAGCTGCCTGTCCTGGGGTGTGCCTGTCACTCAGAGTGACCATCTCTCTCCAGCCATCTCCACCTTGCAGACAGCCAGCGTGAGTGTCATCAGGGCTGACTTGCGAGTGGGAGATGGTCAAGGCTGCTGCCTTGGCAGATGAGGAGTCTGTCCTTAATGGAGTAGACAGCAGCCATTGCAGCACCGCCGCTCGTGGCGTGGAGTGGCCGTGGCAATGGCAATGGAGAGGGACCTGGTGAAGCCCTGATGGCTTGAGACATCCTTTTGAGAGGTACTTAGTAGCAGGCTCTCGGAGAAGAGTTTTTGCAAAGGCCAGGGTGCAGCAAAACCCTTGTGGAGGCTGGCAGGAGAACCCTGCGGGAAGCTAAGGATCACTGCCGGGAGCCCTCTCCTGTCTCCTTAACACCTGGAAGCTCTTTGCAAGCAGCTCAAGGAGTACTGCAGGTCGGTGTGGGAGGGATTGCTTGTGCTGTGCTCGCAGCAAAGTGAGCAGCATGGTGCCTCACAGAACTGCTGGGCTGCAGCCACAAAATCAGAGGGGTCTTAACCGGCCTGCTTGTTTCTGCCTGAGGTGCGGACAGCTTCCCCATCACAAAATAGCATGATAGCTACAGGGGAAACCAGGATTCCCTGGAACTCTTGTGGAGGGGAATGTCCCTGGTTTCTCTGCAGAGTTGGGCAGGAGCAGAGAACCTTCAAACGTGCTCTGGGAGCCTGAGCGCCTTGTGGTTTTGCTGCAATAAATCTGGAGCAGCTATAAATCTGGAGCAGCTGGCTTAAGTTCCTCCAGGGTTCAGAAGAAAACACATCCAGCCTGATGCATTCTGTTTGCCCACTCACTGTGTTTCTAATTGGAATGTTTGTAGCAGGGGAAAATTGCTTCTTAGACTACAGTACCCACAGTCCTTCGCTAGCAACTCAGCATAGCCTCTTAGGGCAAAGCAAAACCCAGACCTCTGAACTGGGTCTTTTCTTACCTGACCCTGCCAGGCAGCTGGAAGGCTGCAGTCAAGCCTGCCCTAAAAGCAGGGGCACTTACTCAGTTCCCTGAGAAAAGACTGGAGGATCAGTGAGTGAGAAATATGTCTGTGGTTCCCTGCTACCTCCCAAAAGGCAGTTTCCAGACCCTGGTCCTTGAGTCTCTTTCTCCTCTGTTTCTGCAGAACGTTTTTTTTTTTTTCTAAACGAACCCTGAAGTCCAGTTTGTGAGAGATCACAAGGCAGAAACAACAAGAATAATGAACCGTATTTAAAATGATATATTTTTTTTTCTGCCTTTGGAGTTTGGTTAATTTATAATCTATAAAAGTCTCTGCATAATTGTATCTTGATTAAAATGGTATAATTAGGCGCTCTGGATCTCTCTCCCCTTTCCCTAAGATTATTTCTGTCTAATTGCTTTAATCTGTGTTTTCATGCACCCACTAGAAAATCAAAGCATGCTCCCATGAGGACACGGGTGAGAGTGAATAAAGCTGACGACTCATTAAGTGCAGCAGAGAGAGGAAACTGCATCTAAATCACCACTATATTAACGAGGTAAAATAAAAAAAAAAATCAAAATGAATCAATAACAAAGAGATAGAGGGTTTAAAAAGGAGAAAACCACAACAAAACAACCTGACACAGATTTTAATATTAATTAAGAACCTATTGAATAGCAAATTATCGGCTGTTAAAGTCAGGTTCCTCATTGTTGATGGGGACCAAAAAGGTCTGGGGATTTTAGCTCTCCAAATTTAGGGGCGTTTTGTGGCAGGGGCAACTTGTGCAGTGCACAGCCCTGCTAAGGACAGAGTAAGTTCTGAATGACCTAGGTAAGAAGGATGTCAGCCTGATCCAGCCACGCTTAGCCTGTTTTGGAGTGAGAAATTGATCAGACCCCAGGATGCTCAGCACCTGGATTCATGCAATAGGCACTGGCTGGCTGACTGCATTGTTGTGGAGGCTTGACTAAGCCCTCAGGAGCTGATCAAGCTCATCCCATGCCCCAAGACCAGAACAACTTCACTTCTCCCTCCCAGGAGACTTTCTGCCATGCTATCAATGATGTTGAGGCTGCAGACTCTCAGCTAGCCCCAGTAACCTACAAACAAATCACTTATTTCCCTCTAAGTGAGAAATCAGGAAAACAGGGTATTTTGAAAAAGCTTCTGTGCATGGTTTATTGGCATCTACTCTAGTCTTGTGAGGAGAAGACCAAGGTAGTGCTGTCCTCTGGTATCTCATTGCAGAGGAGCCCTTTGCTAGTTGCCTGGCTTAGGCAACTAGGTGCAAATTCCCACAGACTGCAGTGTGGGGAGGCTGATTTTTATCCCAAATGCCACTAACAAAGTTTGTTACCAAGCTGTACACAGCACTGCTTATTTGCAGCAGTGCTAAGCAGCCCGGGCAGGGCATTCTGCTCTGGGATTTGGAGGTTTGCACAGTGTGGCACAGGCGTGATCCACAGCAGGGTTGGTGATCCAGCTGCTCAGAGCATGAGCAAGCACCACCATTTCACCTCCAGTTGTCCGTGATGGCACAAGATGCCCATAACCCATCCATTCCCTCTTCATTAGTGTGGGATGTTATGGAAATGTGCATTCAAGTGGGGGTCTGTAAAGGTCCCTAGACAGTCATCCTGGGTAAAAATTGGTCAACCTCTGTTTCCACATGACCTTCATACTTGTTACTGTACTCTGGCTCACATTTTCTCTTGCCGTGGATAGATGGATCTTCAAAGTGAAGGCAAAAGGCATGTGAAGGTGGCAAGGAAGGCCAGGAAGAACATTATTTGGTCAATGAACAAGAGCAGTTGTCTCAGCAGAAAGCTTGTCTCTAGCTGCATTCCCTGGACCCCGGCTGCAGGGCAGGCCTTGAACCTTTGCCCTGACTGAGGGAACACTTTGTCCTGCTCCATCAAGTGAGCACATCAGCGTGGGGGTAGTGGCCTGTTTTTAAATGCTTTGCTGGGTCACTGCCTGATAACAGGTCTTGGTTCCCCAGAGTTTCCCTGTCAGCATCCCACCAAAGGGCAAGAGGAGGCTCAATGGTCTCATCATCGATGGGCAGCTGACAGGATAATGCTGGAAGAGAAAGAAGGATCAGCCGCTTGCAGCCCTTGAGTTCAAGAAGAGCCTAATCTAATTAAGTGGAGACCACTATCAAATTAGCATCTCTCTTTTAACATAGCCATTTAAAGTGGTTTGGTGTATTTATAGCAGGAGAGTTAGGGAGGGCTTTGCTCTCTTGAGGTTATGCTTGTGTGTCAGGGAGAGACGTAAAATCTGATCCCAGCTAGTCTCTTCCTATGCCTAGGAAGGAAGTGTCTGTCTGTCTGGGTTGTTTCTGATCTTGCCCTAAGCCAGCAGCAGGGAAGCTTCCTCTTGGGATTAAGCTTTCCTTAAAGTAAATGTATCTTGCACAGATATCTCAGGTCAGTTGACAGTCTTGAAAGGGCAAGAGGAGGGGTGAGCTTGCCATGGCTAGAAATCAGCAGCTGTTTTCTGCTGAGCTTGGATGAGAGAGGGAAGGACCTGTCAGCAGTGGTTAAAGACTGTGTGGAGAGGCTCTTGGACCCACAGTCTGGCCTAAGTTGATGGTTGATTGAGTGTCCCCAGTTTGTCTTGCCTTGATTAGTGTCTGTAGCAACCTGCAGCCCTCTCTGTTACTCTTGCCATAGTTCCATCTCTGGGGGATCTCCTGTGTGGCAGGATCTATGTCAAATGACCCCTCCATGATCGCAGGAGGGATGAGGTGGGATATGCTTGGTGGGAGCTGTTTCCCTGCCTAACGACAGCAATAATCCCTAGCCCTTTATCTAAAGCTTTCATGAATATTAGTTCATTAACCTCTCACAATTACCCTCTGAGGTGAGGATTATTATCCACTGGATTGGACAGATGGGGGAAGCTGGGATGTGGAGAGCCCAGCCTTAGGCTGTGGGACAAGGCACTTGGTGCCACCAGGTCCTCGCTCATGCTCCAGAAACTTGTCTCTCCTCTCCTGGTGAGGAGTGGGATGCCTTCTTCAGGTCATCCTGCCTCTGACAAGAAGAGGCAAACGTTCCTGGCAACGTTTGCTGTTCATCTCTGACCCTGAAAGAGCCTTTTAAGAAATGTTGGGGCACAGAGCCTTGTGCCTCTGTACAAGCACAGACTGTCACCATGGGAGGGTTTGACCTGCGTCGCACAGAGGCCATGGCACTGCCCTTTCTCCAGGTGCTGAGACCCCCTCCAGTGTCTTTCTGTGTCTGCCAGGTCACTGCCTATGCTATTGCTTGTAAGCATAGAGGAAAAAGGAAGGAGGAGAGAGAGACATAGAGAAAGGGAACGAGGCAGAAGGCCTAGAAAAAAGAGACCCATCTCTCTTTCAACTGAGATTTCTTCTACTCTTAATGATGTGTCTCATTCCTGATGCGAAAGATTAAAAACCAAGAGATTAAAAGATTACACAAAGTGGATGAGATGGACTTTGCTGCCACCCTGCCTCTTGCTGGGACAGACCTCTGGAAAACCTCTCTCTCCTGCTTTGCCCATCTTCCTTCTCCTCCCTTCCCCTCCCACCCCTTGATCTTTACAGATCAAAAGGCCCTTGCCTTCTGACGGCTTGAACCTTTCTGACCATCTTCAAGGCCACTCTCTGATCCTTGCTCAGGGGTAGGTGTGGAGAGAAAGGGTATGTGTAAGCCTGGGGGAGCCACTGACATAATGTCCTAGCTGTCCATCTTCAGTGACTCCAGCATTCCTTCTCTGAGAAGCCCTCCTTCCTCAGGCAGTCTGTATTGTTTGAGCTCTGTGACAAGGCAGAAAAAAGCTCTGAGGCATCCTGAACCCATTGCAATTAAGATACCACCCATGGTGATGTGAAACTGCTCTTGGGGGATGAGTGCGTGGGAAGAAGGCTGGAGCAGACCAAAGTGGTAATGGGCTCCTTCAGTTATTCCTCCTGATGACGGGCAGATGCACAAGTGATGCACGAGTGAGAGATCCCCTCAGTAGACCTTCAGCCCTGAAAGGGTTTTTTCAGCAGACAGGTCTGATAGAGCAGAGATTGGATCCTGTTCTCTCCAGAGGTGTTGAGAGGGTGGAGAGGAACATCTAGTGCTTTGGGTTGATCCCTCCATCCTCTGTTCTTTCTTTGAACATTTTTTCCATCTCTCTTTTGCTAATGGGGTCTTTGAGGGCTTGAACTGTCTCACTGTAGTTTGAGACCAGGGCTGGAAAACCCAATACCTTCCTGCCCTTTGATTTTGCTACCCCCTCCTTGCTTCAGTTCACTGTTGCTCTTCTTGATGGCACAATAACCATCAGAGTTACCTCTAAGCCTGCCTCCCCCTGAGTAATGTGTGCAATATCTACAGCCATAAGAGGGAAGAAGGTTGATTCCCTGCCTGGAGGAGCTACCTAATCCCATCAGAACCTCCTAGTTGAGGCATACTCAGAGACCTCTCAGCCTGATGGAGACAGCAGCATACAGCCCTTGCATCATCCCCTAGATCCACAGCTCTTAGGGGAGAACCTGGAAGCACTTCCACACTAGAGGCTGTGAGCAGGTCCAGCGCACTCATAGGATGTGATTTCCAAATCTGCTGTCCCTTATAATGAAAAATGGGCCCCACTCCACCTGGCAAAGTAGGTGGCATCAGCATAACAGTGCAGGAGCCATCCACGCTAGGTAGCGCTTCTGCAGCACTTGCCATCTCCCATGGCCATTGCATTGTGCAGCTACCCATGTCCACCCAGCCTCATGTCTTTATTCCTGACAGCTGTCAGTCCCTCGAAAACAATCTCTTCCCTCCCTCCTCCCAGAGTCCCAAAGCCAAACTGGGAGGCTGGGAGCACACGAGCAAGGAAGGAAATCTGCCAACTTTTGTCTCTCTCCCTCTTGCTCTTTCTTTAGCTGCCTGTGAGGGAAGTTGCAGGAAAATAATGAAATAAAAGCCAAGGCCCAGAGAAAGCTGATTCATCCACAGCCCAGGGCCAGCGGCCGGCTCCAAGCAGAGCTGTAAAATCAATCTGTCACTGCTCACCGCAGTATAGATCAGTGAAGAGATTCTGACTGCAGCGAGGGCAGAGCCCAGCCTCCTCTCGGGGCTTGCTTTCCCCAGCTGTGGGACCCGGTTGTACCCCTGGGGAAGATGGGCAGATGGGCAGGGGAGGATGCAGAGAGGGAGAAGAGCTGATCCATCACCTCTGAGAGCTGGAAACACTCCCAGAGAGACTCCCTTCCCTGGCAGCAAGCACTGAAGGCAGCGCACAGGCAGACTGCATGGCTGCTTTCCCTGCCTGACTCTTCCCTCCTCAGGCACAAGGGCCAGGTGATGGGGAGAGGGTGAGAATGGCTGGCTGCACTCCCAGCCCCTGCTCCCTTGGGGTACTGTCCACATTGAACATTACCTCCAGTGTTCCCTGTTTTGGTCACAGAGGGTTAAAAAAAAAACACTTTCATCATCACCTTTGTGACTCCCAGATTCTGGGATATTCTGGGACTTAATAGCTCCCCGGCATATGTTGGAATAACACCAGGGAATTGCTCTAATAAGGTCAGCTCCGGTGTTCATCCCTATAACAGCATCTCCAGCCTTAGAGGAGGTAGCCAACAGAGCAGCAGCTGAGAAGAAAGATGCAAACCAAAGCGGTTCTCAGGGCTCTTTTCATCCCCGTCAGGGAGGCAGAGAAGGTAGACCTGACTGGAGGGTGGTGGTCTCAGGGACAGTATTACAAAAAGTATTAGATGATTTTTCTTCCATAGTGCTGGACGTGGAGAATGAGGCACCTCTGCAGCTGACTTAAAGTATCTGTGACGTCCTTAGGAGGCTTTTTAATTGGTGAAAGTTTTTTGGTTGTTGGTGGTTTGTTTTCTTTTTTTTTCCCCCCTTTACTTGTAAAGCAACAAACAACAGAGTCTTTGCAGGGCTTTTGACAAGGTCAGGGACTGCAAAATAAACATGAGGGTGAGCTCCTGTATCCTGCAAATGATCATCTGCAATGGGACAAATAAGCAGTGGGATCCTGGGTCTGGGTCCAATCGAGGACCAAAATGTCCTACACTGCTGAGGATGTGATGCTTGCTCCCGCTTGTCTCTCATTGCAGTTCTTTTCTGCTGTGTTTAGGTGCTCTTCCCAGTAGTATAAGTAAGTACCACTTGACTCCCATGGGGCCTGGCAGCACAAAGATCCTTCCCTAGCACTTCTGAGTCCAGAACAGGTCTGTGCCAGCAGAAGAGCCTCTCAGAGTCTCATCCCAAACAGACTGCAAGATGATCCGGGAGGATCTCAAGCAGGAGCAAATCCTGCATTTGTATGGAGATGGAAACCTTTTCTCCTACTTCAACACCCTCCAAGATTAGATAGCATCTGTCCTTGGAAGAGGTAGAAGAAAATGGAAGCAAGTTTCTGTTCCTTTAGGTTTTAGCTTCAAAAGAGCTTAGAGGAAAACCCTCATGGTCACAAACCCCCAGAGCTATAAAGGCAAGGAAAGTAGAGTCTGTAGTTGCCAACACAAGCTTCTTTCTCTTCTCAACCCAGGATCAATGAGTAACTTTGGCATTTAATCCACTGAGAACAGCCATCTACAGATGGTCCAGGGAACATCCAGAAGTGTCCTCAGAGCTGCTCATCTCCTGTCTCTCTGAGGAGTGTGTGTATGCGTTTTCCCTCTGGAGTTTGCATGTTTGGAGTAAAAGAGGACACAACGAGCTTCTTACATGCCATTTTCAACAGGGCTGATGACTGTGTGTTTGTACTTGGTGGACCAACCTGTTTCCTTGTGCCATCTAGGTGATTTGTGTGGTGTCTGGGGCAAGTTCTGTAGATGGATCCTTCACACTTGTTGCCTCTGTTTTGAGGTAGGCAGCTCATTCCCTTAAGGCTATTAACTGTTTGCTCCTCTTTGTACAGTGTTAGTGGGTCTAGAGTCCTGCCCCTCAGGCTGCTGTATGCACATGGAACAGGCAGGGGCAGTCCTGTACTTGCTGGGTCTGGATTTCTGTGAGATTATTTCCCTCCCAACAGAGAGAAAAATGTGCAGGAGGGTCAAAGGAGTTCACCACTTCTCTATAGATCTGAGATACATGAAGTAATTACACAGTTCTGTACTCGCACAACAACTAGCAGGATGGGGAGGTAGGCCAGAGGCGAGCTTCTTTTAGGATGAGAGGAAATGGCCTCAAGTTGCACCAGGGGATGTTTAGATTTGATATCAGAAGAAACTTGTTCCCTGAAAGGGCTCTCAAACACTGGAATAGGCTCCCCATGGAGGTGGTTGAATCCCCATCCTTGGAGGTGTCTAAAAGATGCATAAAAGTGGCAGTGAGGGACATGGTTTAGCATTAATTTGGTAGTTAGGTAATGGTTGAACTCAATGACCTTAAAGGTCTTTTCCAGCCAAAACGATTCTATGAGTCTTTAGATGCAACTGGACAACATGATATAATGCATTTAATAACAGTGCTGCCTGCAGTGGAGTGTGTGTGGCAGAGTAATTCCACCGCAGTTTTTGGACTGCATGAAGGAACTCATCAGTTTCCCATCAGAGGTTACCTGTGTTTGTCTGTCTGTACCTGTGTGAGCGTGAGCAGGTGCAAGGGGCAGAGTGTAGGTGTCTCTTTTCGTAGAAGCTGTTGTATGCATGTTGCTGTTTCTGCTGAGGGGAACTTCTTCACCCACCTGTTGCATGTGTGTGAGGCAGGGGTGCAAGTGGAAGTTTCAGAGCACTTCCATTTGTTCTTACAACCCCTGTTCTTGCAGTCAGGTGACTCAAGAACATGTGGGTGTGAGCTGGTCATGAGTAAATGCAGGTGTTGGGGCAGATATCTAACAGCAGAGGGGCCAGACCAGCCTCTGAGCAGAGAGCAAATAGTCTCATAGCGCTAGGATGGACCTTGAGACATTTCTGAGCGTGATGATATGATGTGGCTGCCTGGAATAGCAGGAGACTGGATTGTGCCTCCAGGAAGCCAGCTCCCATCCAGTGTCCTATATTCCTAAGTTTCTTTGCAGCTGTTGCATGTCTGTGTGAGTCCAGGCCAGGGAGTCCCTCCACAGTTGCTGGTGAGTGTAAGGGATTCATGGTGTCCCACCAGTCGTGGTCTGTGTGTCTGTATGCCCGTGCAGAGATTATTTAAGCCTAGCTGTCGTGTATGCCTGTGCTTTCTGTAAAAGGGATGGGGAGGAATTTCTCTGGGGTCACCCTGTCTTTGGTAAGGCGGATTCTTAGCAGACAGTTGCCTGGTGCAATATTTGGGGGCTGAGCTGCGAGTGGCTCCTCAGCACCTGGTGCATGTGGATGTTTGTTTCTGAGTGCCATCAGTGATGGCATGCGTGGGCTCAAGCACAGAGGGGTGGAAGGTCTTACAGTAAATTGCTGCGTGTACACCAGGGTGTGTGTTTGTGGGTAGTTATTGAGGAGCTGTTGCATTTTTGTGTGTGGTGATTTGAGGAGGGACATGAGAGACTGTCTCCACAGAGAGGTCACACACCTGCCTTTGGATGAAAGGTTTCCTCCACCTCCTGTTGCATTAGTATGTACCAGTTTTCTTGGAAAATACTGCAGGGGCACATACCAGGGCACAGTTTCACATGGCTGTAGCACATACCTGTGTCAGCAGGTGTTAGCTGGTGCATGTGTGTGTGCATGTAGCTCCTCGAGAGCTGTTGCTTGTACCTGTATGATTTCCAGCAGCTGTAATATTTTCATGTGGGTGACTTGATTCAGAGGAGCTGTAGCCTCTGGTGTGCGTGTGTGATTCCCCAGCAGCTGTTGCTTACATGTGTTCCTGGGAAGCTGTTGTATGTTGTGTGTAGCTCTCTGGCAGCGGGTGTAAGGGAATTGTGTGCGTGTGTGCAGTTCCCCAGCAGCTGTTGCATGCGTGCTCATGTCTACGGTGGAGGCCCACCCCTTTCTGCCTGCACCGGAGCCGTGGCTGTGCGGGCGAGGAGAGCTCGGAGCTGGCTCCATGGGAGAGGGACCTTCGCTTGTCACAGCCTTCCCAGCTGGGAGAAGCAGTGCCGGCTCTGGTCCCACAGCCCCAGCAGCCGAGCCAGTGCCGAATTAATCACTCGCGTTTTAAATGCCAATACAGCCCTTTCTGCCGTCTTCCCTCAGTGATGCGGATGCGGCGAAGGCAGCAAATCCTCCGGCTGTGTGTGCCCTCCCCGGACTGCTGCTCCCTCCCCGCCTGTCGTGCTCGCCTGTGTGCCAGGCTGGGAGTGCTGCCTAGGTGCAGCCGGCAATGAGACAGCTGTGGGGCAGGGGACAGCACAGCTCTAGGGGGTGACACAAGGTGGGGGATACCCCCCCATACGCACACACACACACACACAAACACACACACGTCCACAGGGCTGCAAGTTGCTGAAGACAGGGCTCTTTTGTGCCTCCACTTCGTCTCCTGTCATGCCCCATTTGGAAGCTGGGAGCAATCGCCCCTCCAGAAGCAGGTACGTGTGCGTGTGCGTGACACGTCCGTGTGTGCAGTCCTTGTGCAGCTGCCTCGCCGTGTCCTCCGCTCCCTCTTGTCGCCCGTGTCGCCTCTTGGAGAAGCGGCTGAGATTGGAGGGGGAGGACTGAGGTTGGGGAGAAGGGCAGGATGGATGGATTGCCTTTCTCCGGTCCGTGCATGCACTCCCTGGGGGGCGGATGTCTCTGATCTGAGGATGAAGGCGAGGGGTGAGTGCAAGGGAGATGGGGAAGTGGCTGAAGGGGTGGAGGTGTGTGTGTGGGGGGTGGGGTGTGGGGGAGATAATGCCCACATGGGGTGATGGGAGAGAGGAAGGCTTGGAGACAGGTCTCCCTTTCTGTGTGCGTGTGTGTATATGTGTGCACTTGCTTAGGATTAGGATGCTGAATAGGTCCAGGACTTGATGCACACATCTGGGTTTGACTATTCTGCTTCTGTTCAGACCTTGCAAGAGGAAGGGATGCATGTACATATACATGTGTGTGTGTGTGTATACACATATAAATGTATAGGAATAGCTATAAGTATGTGTATATACCCCCACATATACATGCATGTCCATATACAGCTATACATACAGACATATATGTATATTAGCTGCAATTATGGGAGGGAAGAGCAGGCAGCCTCATCCCACAGCCCTCTGCTCCCTGCCTCTTTGCAAACTTTGTTGGGGAGCCCTTGCAGACAGTGATGCCTGTGTCTGTCTGTGTGTGTGAACACTCTCCTGGTTTGGGTGCAGGGGTGTGAGTAAATCTCTGCTCTGCTCTTACACTGCTCTGCTGAGAGGCTGACTGGCTGCAGAAAAGTCATTGCGTGGTGTCTGTCGGGTGTGTGAGTGTGCCTGTGGTGGCGGTGAGAGCTGGGTATTTATGTAGGGGCCCAGGACAGCTACTCCAAAGCTTATTATGTATGTGCATAGGCACTGCTTGCTGGGCGTCTGTGTGCCCATTTATTCCACCACAGAAAGCATGCCCACGTTTTTATGCAAAAGAATCCTCCTGCTTTGGGGCATGGGATGGGGGGAGGAGAAGCTGAATGAATGAATGGGAGCAAGAGGAGGGGGAGGAGGAGGCGTGGGGGGGGGGGAGAGAGACGAACAGACGCATCCTATTCTCATCCCAGGACGGGCTGGAGTGCACAGCTGCTGCTGTTCCCGTTCCAGAGCTTGGATTTGGCCGGGGGAAGGCAGCACAAATCTGCTAATGCTGCAGCAGGCAGCATATTTGGGAGCTGCCGTGTGTAATGCCCTCTCAAGTGTGTGCCGGTGTGGCTCCCCCCTGCCTCTGCATGCATGCATGGGAGCCCTTGTGTGCGCACCGCGTGTGTGTGTGTGTGTGTGTGTGTGTGTGCGCGGAGGCAGTGGTGGCTGTGCACAAGCAGTATGTTCGCAAGCACCCAGGGAAGGAGTTGGCGGCGATGGAGAGAAGTGCACTGCCGGTCGTGCGCTGCGGGTGCCTGCATCCTGCGGCCGTGCACGGCCCGCGGTCCGCTGGCAGCCGCTCCGGGCTCACACAAGTATCTGCTGCCGGGGGCTGGTGTGTGCACACCTAGTGGGTGCACAGAAAGTGGATGCACATGTGCAGGCCAGGCTCAGGAGCTGCTCCCCTTCCTTTTCTCCCGAAGGCAGGAGAGCACAACCTCTCTTCCCACCCCGAGGTAGGGAACTATAAACCAAGCTGAGGAGCAGGGATGGGATTGCTGAGATTGGATCGGTGGTGGCGGGGAAGGATTATGTAGGGGGTGGGGAAGAAGGGGGTGTCCATGTCCCTGAAGGTTGCCTAGGGGACTGGGGAGCCTGGCTGCATAGCATGCTGTGAGCCAAGGAATTTGTCGTGCGCTGGGAGGTGGGAGCGTAGTGGGAGTGTGCGATACGGGAGAGATGGGGTGGAGGGAAGAAGGGGGGGGCTATGCTGGGACGGGAAGGGATTCCTGGTGACCTGCGTCCTGCCCCTCCAGTCCCCATAAATACTGCCACTCCCGGGTTCCAGGAAACGCAGCCTGACAGCATCGCTAATGTAATATTCAGAGGAAGCTTCATTTGCATGGAGCATGCATTATTAATATATTTAAATACAGCCCCCCCCCCCCTCACCCGTACAGGCCCTACCAGTAGCAGTGAGAAGGCTGCAGGGAGCGGAGGGTGCCGATGCAGTGCCTGAGGTGATAAACAGCCTCTGTAATCCCACTGATTCCTCCAGCCTGGAAACCTTTCCCCTCTACCGTTCCCTCCCTGCCGGCTACTTTCCTCAGCCCATTATTTGCCTTGGGGAGGCGGTTGGCTTTCAGGGCATGCAGCCCGGAGGCAGGCAGGTTTGTCGGTGTGAAGCAATCTGCCTTCACTGCTCTGCTCTTCCCCCGGCAGAACCCACGGGGCCGAGGGGAGAGCCGTGGACGCGTGGCCTTTTCCTGCCTTCACCCGGCTCCAGGCAAAGTGGGTACTGGGGAATGTGCCCTCTGATCTGCTGCACTGGTGCAAAGCTCAGCTGTGGAGCAGGAGCCGCTTGGAGGGTAGAGAGGGCATGTGGGAAAGGGGAGCAAACGGAGGTGTAGTTTTTGCTGGGGGGGGGAACTCGTGGGTAAAAATCGGAAAGGTAAAAATCACAGGCAGAGGGAGAAGGCAGGAGGGAGGGAAGCATAGCTGTGATAATGTCCGTGATGTTTCTTCCTACCTGGGTCATGTCAGAAGCCAGATGCAGCTCCAGGCAGAGTGTAGCTGCCTCATCTGACCCTATTTAGGAGCGGTGGAGAGAACTGTTCACCTGGGAAAAAAAAAGCTGCTGGTCACATCAGGGCCTGTTGAATTCTCCCAGTGCTGTCAGCAACTGTGTCAGAAAATATCAGTAGGTTTGCTGAGAGAGACCTGGCTTGCTCTCTCCCTCACCCCAAATACAGTGCCTTCTCCCTTGGTGCCCTGCAGCGTGGACATGGTCTAAGTTCTTTGTGTCAGGGAGGGCAGAGGACATGCAGGGAGCACTTCTGTGACTTGGTGAGAGGCATCCTGCTCTGGGAAAAGGGGTGTGGTGTCCCCAAAACATTCCTGCAGGCCTCACTCATGCCTGTGTACCAGCACAGGACATGAGCAGCTTAGGTGCAGAGCAAATGAGCTCCAGGACAGCATCTCCTTTTATGGGAACAGAGAAGCTTTTGCTTTTCTCTCTCATGGAGGAGAAGAGCTGTTCCCAGGCTTCAGGCAGGTATGGAGGCAGCTGGAACTTGCCCATTAGCACTGCACCTTCTACTAGTCGGGGTTGTCCAGGCTGGTCCTGATGCTGAGTTACAGCAGGTGCTTGAGCTTTCTTTGAGATTCTGTAGGGGCAGAGCTCAATGTTTCCTGAAGCCTTTCTGTGTAGGAGGAAGAGAGAAGGAGGACATGGAGTTGAGACACCAAAGGGAGGCAGGCTGAACACACAGGAGCAACCTCCCATGCCAGAGTTGGGGGGAGAAGTCCTCTTTTTGGGCTGGACAGGAGAGAGCAAATCTTAAGGAGCAGACCAAAGGGCTGTGACCCACCTCCATCTCTTTCTCTCTGCTGGACCAAAATGAATTTCCTGCGGCTGTGAACCACATGAAGGCTGTATTTAAAGCCACAGATGAGTCAAACTTGGCACTTTGGAGGTGACAGTGACCGCCTGTGCTTCAGTGGCAAGATGCTCTGGCAGCTTTGCTTTAGCAGAGCTGCATTTCTGCCCTGGCTTTCCTGTGCTCCTTAATTGGTGCAGTTTTGTGGCTTGCTTTGGTGTTCCTTGACCTCCACTTTAAGGGACTGTAGCAGTACTTTGGTTGTCCTGGGAGCTGAGGGGTGCCTAGCCCTTGCCTGAGATGAACCACTTTCCTCACAAACAGGACTGACCAGATAATTTTCTGTCACCAAGGAGAAATGACCTCATTTGCTCCAAACTCACAAGCCAAAAGGAAATCCAGTTCCAGCTGACCAGCTGAGGTACAGAAGGAGGGAAAGGCAGTTGTCACTCTTGCCATGGCGTTGTAAGGGATGGGAAACAAGCTATTAGGAGCCAGGCTGAGGTGAATGACTTGATGAGCTTGGTCTCTAGATGGGACACTTTAGGGTTTCCAGGCAGTTTGGATAGGGTTTCCAGGCAGTTTGGATGGATGCCTTATAAAGTGGCACCAGATGCTATGGAAATAAGCACAGCATCAAAACCCCATAGGAGAGTCTGTCCTGCTGTTGAAGGTGAGGTCCATCCATCCACCCACCTGACCTTGCTGATGTGTTGAGGCCATCCCTCCCCATCTACTCAGGAAGTACATCTCCAGCTTTTTGGTCTTTAGGTGTAGACTTTTGTGCCAGACAGTGCTCTGAGGAGCTGATGGTGCTGATGGTGATGAATCTCACAGATGTGCCTGGGGACCATGAACCCCCATCCTTTCCTACCCAGAGGCACCAGTACACAAGGTGAAGGCTTGTCTGGTTTTGGTAAGCTGTGGAGGAAGGATTGTTTGCAAGACACAGGGTTCTTTTGCCTCCTGTGGATATCAGTCTGACAGCAGGGAGACAGAGCAAACACTGTTGTGAGGATGGATCATTGGTAAGGCAACTTGGGAAGAGGGTCATGAAGTAGCAGAAGGTATCTCTTGCTCTGCCACAGCTGGCTTGTGGGCGAGTCCCTTCCTTCCCCTCCACACAGTCCATAACTCACTCCACTTGTGAGTGGCTTGGATGAGAAGCTAATTGCCAGGGAAGGTGCTATAGAGGTGCAGACTGTGTCTCAGGATGGTGTGCAGGCTACCAGTTGCCTTAAGGCAAGGTGTCATATGTTTGTATTCGTTCTTTCCATGGCTCATGCACTCAATCTGTGGACCAGATGGGTCAGAGCTGCCTGTGTATTTTTAGGTTACTATGAGGACTCCGTGAGCTATCCTTCCTCTGGGAACATTGGTTTATGCATGAGAACATGTATGTTGCTGAACAGGGGGAGAGCCATTTTTTGCTAGGCTTTGTCTGCCCTGTCCTCTTGTACACATAGGTTACATCTGTGCATCACAGAGTCACAGAGCGTTAGGAGTTGGAAGTGACCTTGAAAAATCATCTAGTCCATCTCCCCTGACAGAGCAGGACCACCTAGGCTAGGTCACACTGGAATGTGTTCAGGTGGGTTTTGAACATCTCCAGAGAAGGAGACTTCACAACTTAAATGGAGAGCATGTTCTAGTGTCTGTCACACACGCAGTGAAAAGATTTTTCATTATGTTCATGTGGAACTTCCACTGCTCCAGCTTGTACCAATTGCCCCTTGTCCTATCACTGGATGTCACTGAGCAGAGCCTGGCTCTGTCCTCCTGACACTCACCTTTCATATATTTATAAATATGAATGGAGTCACCCCTCATATTCCTCTTCTCCAAGCTAAAGAGCCCCAGCACCCTCAGCCTTTCCTCATGAGGGAGATGTTCCCCTCTCTTAATCATCTTTGTGGCTCTGTGCTGGACTCTCTTAAGCTGGACTTTCCCTGAGGTCCTTCTTCAACTGAGGGGTGCAGAACTGCCTACCCAGTGGCAGCCTGAGGCAAACCCCTCTTGTTCTATCCCTAATTACCTGTGAGCAGCAGCCTCTTCACAACCTCCTTTCAGGTAGCTGTAGACAGCAATGAGGTCTGCTCAGCCTCCTCTGTTTAACAGCATCCCCAGCTCCCTGGTCACAATATTCCAGACGTGACCTCACCAGGGCAGAGCAGAGAGGGGAGAGAACCTCTTTCAATCTACTAACCACATCCCTTCGAAGTTAGTGTGCACCTGGGTGCCATTCCCTCCTCAGCTTTGTCTGTGGTGTCCATCTCTCCGTGTTCCTGTGTGCATCTCTCTAGGTGCCTCTGTGTGTTGCAGGTAATTGTTTGTGGGTTTGTGTAGTCAGCGTTTGTGCTCGTGTGCATGTGCACCTTTTCCATCTCTTGGACTTGAGATCTCTTCTTGAGATGTGTAAGGATGTGTCTGTATGCTGTGTTCAGCTGGAGAGCATCCATTCTACCTGTACATTTATCTTCTCCCCGCATCTTGTGACTCTGCTTCTTCCTTCCTCTGGCCCTGTGCTTTAAGATAGTCTCGAGCTGTGTTAATTGGTACCAAATGTATGATGTGAATTAGCTTCCCTGACATCCCTGTGCTCAAGCACATGCAGAAACAATCAAGCCTTGAAGCACAAGGGAGACCCAGTTCCTGTTGTTTCCAAGACTTTAGTCTGGAAAACCAGAATTCAAACCTAGGTGTTGCCCTAGCTAAAGGAGGATGATAAATTGGAGGGAATTCAGAGAAGAGCAATAAAAAGATGAGAGGGCTGGAGGGACTTATTTATGAGGAGAGATTAAAACAACTAAATATGTAGAGCTTGGTTAAATGATGATATGATAACAGTTTACAATTATTTGAGGGCTGTGAGCACCATGGAAAGCAAGAGATTATTTAAGGTGGCAAAAGACTGACGAAGGTATGTGATGAGGCTGAGCAGAGAGGAGAATATATGGTGGCTCTGAAGATAACCTGGAAGTTTCCTGGTGTGAGTGTTCAAGCTGAGGCTGGTCTATGACATCTGGCAGGTTTGTGGAGATGCACCTGCCTGCAGCCAAGGAAATGCACAGTGGTGAAATGGGGTGGAGAGAAGAAGCTAGGCTTGGCTGTTGGTCAAGGTGGTGTGATCTGCAAGGCCTCCTCTTCTGCAGCATTGCCAGGAAAATGTTGAGAGATGTTTGATTGTCTGTTACCTTTTAATAATTCCCTGTCTTACAGCTGGGGAGAACCTGTGGATGCTGATGTTGAGGGAACAGAGAGAGGTGGCATAGGAGGAATTGGTAGATGGAGTCTGATGGAGGTGGAGGGCATTATTCCCTCCATCTCTCCATCCTCTCTGTCTGGAGATGTAGTCTAGGAAGCAATCTTGTGAGAAGTTCCTGTAAATGAAAGGGGGCTTTGCCATAACAACTTTCTAGGAGGAACAGGCTGAACCTACCAAAGCCAGCAGTTCCCCCTTTCCAGAAAAATATGGTTTGGCATGAGGACAGTGGGGTCAGGAGAATCAGACTTTCCTCTTCTGAATTCCTAGTCACAGATGGTCCAGAATTGGGACAACAAGGTCAGAAGGATTAATACCCTTCATTTTCCCCCCCTATTGCAGTCAGAGGCCTGGAAAATTGAGTCAGATCATAATAAAAGGATTAGTGTGGAGAGGCTGCCATGAACAGAGTGTTAGACAGGTCAGAAAAAATGGAAGAGAATTCAAGGGGGCTGGCCCTGTTACAGATGGTCTGCTGAAAGGGCTCTGTCTTTGTCAACCAGGAAAGGAAATTTGGTCTTAAAAGTCTGGAACAAGGCATCAAGGGGGCTGGCACTCAAGCACAGATGTTATTCTCAGCAAGAATCCATGCTGGGATAAATGCGGGAGAGAAGAAAATGAAGTCCTTGGAATGGACTCTGCTGTTTGTTCACTTGTCCATCAATATGATCTAATGCACCAAAATGATACTGTCACCCATAGCTACTATTTGCCCATGACTTCTGGGTCAGCCTGGCTATGGAAACCCGTAGGAACATAAGAAGGACCCTACTGAGCTAGGCTCAAGGTTCTTCCAGTTCAGTGTCTACAACAGTGGCTGAAAGAGGGCAGAGCATAAAGACTGGACAATTGTAGGAACACTTCCTCTGAACACTCTTTTGCCCTCCAGTGATGTGTGGCTCAAGGACCTTGTGCTAGAAGATCTGTTGTACATTTTGTACCTCTCTGTGGACTTGTTTCTTCCCTGGACTTGTCCAGCCAGTTTTCAAGTCAGGTGAAGTGTTGGCATCCACAAAGATCTCATGGTAGAAAGTTCTGCAGCCTAAACATGCAGCACGGAATGCAAGACTTCCTCTTGTTTTGTCTTGAACCTGCTACTTTCTGCTTTAATTTCCTGACCCTTGATTCTTGTGTAGCAGTTAACACCTGTCCCCTCTGCTCTTCCCATGTCATCTGTGGCTTTATAGACCTGTCTTCTTTTATGGTGTCTGTTGTCTCTTTGCCAGCAACCCTTCACCTTCCGTCTTCTGCATCTATCAGCTGCCTCCTTCTTGGTTACAGCAGCACAAATTTGCGGTGACAGAAGGACACAGGACATTGCTAGGTGGGAAGTGACATCACAGAGATGAGCTGTGCTATGTCTTGTGCAATTCTGGAGCCCCCAGCACAAGAAGGACATGGAACTGTTGGAGAGAGTCCAGAGGAGGGCCACGAAGATGATCAGAGGGCTGGAGCACCTCTGCTATGAGGACAGGCTGAGAGAGTTGGGGCTTTTCAGCCTGAAGAAGAGAAGGTTTCGGGGAGACCTTATAGCAGCCTACCAGTATCTGAGGGGGGCCTACAGGAGGGCTGGGGAGGGGCTGTTCACAAGGTCTTGTAATGACAGGACGAGGGGGAATGGGTTCAAATTGGCAGAGGGGAGTTTTGAACGGGATGTTAGGAGGAAATTCTTCACAGTGAGGGTGGTGAGGCACTGGAACAGGTTGCCCAGGGAGGTTGTGTCTGCTCCCTCCCTGGATGTGTTCAAGGCCAGGCTGGATGAGGTCTTGAGCATCCTGATCTAGTGGGAGGTGTCCCTGCCTGTGGCAGGGGGTTGGAGCTGAATGATCTTTGAGGTCTCTTCCAACCTAGACCATTCTATGATTCTATGATTCTATGTCCCATGCAGGTGAAAACTCTGGTGTCAGCTGTGCGGTGTAGGATGAGGTGAAGAAGCTGTGCAAAAACCTTGAAACTAGTTGAGGCTACCCTTGGCCAGCGCTGGTCCTACAGATCTGGATCCTAGGAGGACTGGAAAATAGGAAGTGGAATTTTGAAGTGGAGGAGAGTGGGAGCAGGAGCTGAGAGGATATTGATTATCTAACAGGAGGTGCTCAGATCTGAGCAAACCATAGGGACATGGTGACCCACTTTGAAAGAGTCAGCTCCCACCTCAAGACTAGGCTCTTCTAAGGCAGATTGAGAGATTTAGTGACAGAGCTCTTGCTAAAGTGAACATTTTCTCATATTTACTGGCTAGCTGAGACCCTCTCCCAGATGGCAGAGTTAAAAAAAAAAAAGAATGAAAATGAAACATCAGCCATCTTGTGAGTGGTCTTCAAACAGAATAGATTCAGAGGGAGGAAACAGGCTGCTGCTGGGAAGAAGAATTCCCTGCTGGGGTGCAACAGCCTGGTGGTATTGGAGCAAAAGAAGAAGATGCCCTCAGTACCCCTTAGCACATTTCCTACAGAGGAAAACTGTTCAGGGTAACCTTTGAATTAAGGAATATAGGATACTGAGGTGAGCGGTGGAAAGTCTTCTTGGATGCTGTCAGATGTAACCTGGGCCAGGACAGGCAGCAGGGAGAGTGAGGGATGATATTGTCAGCAAGGGGAAAAGATGAGGAGAGAAGTTTGGCGTGAAGAAAGGGACAAAGCATAAAGTCAGGAAGGCCTGTGCAACATCAGTAGATGGTGAGATTTCTGTAACATCAATTTACACCTCAAGATTTTAGTCAATGCTCCCAACTGGCTGTCCCTCATGGACCAAGGAGCTCTTGTGTAGCCCCAGCAGCCTGGTCACACCATGGGCAGCTGCATCATTCTTCTTTAGAGGTCAAGGAAGGTGGTGGGACATGTTATATCACACTATGTGTGTATAAAGATTTTCTGCCAGTAGTGAAGTGTGGAAATGGCAGGTGAGACAGTATTTTTTCTGTCTCCCCTATCTTTTTCTGTTCTTTCTTTTCCCCTGTCTCCTCCCCCATGCTGTTTGTGACTTTTCTTCCCTTCCCCATCTCCTCGCCTGACACCGGCTGCATCCTGTGTCTCTGTTTGTTTTCCTTTAATCCATGTGATGGATCAGTGGCAGACCCCCCACTGTAATTTTTTAAATCAAAGCCCTTTATCTTGAATTGAGCAAGGTCAGGGGAAGCATCTTAAGGCATCAGTTGTATTTTCTATCTCTGCCTTAGAGCAACTCAAAGGATGGCTCAACAGGATTAGCAGAAAGCGCAAGATTGGACAAATGGATTTGGCAGGGGCTGACTGGTGGGCCTGGGGGAGTGGGAAGTGCTTGCTGCGCTGGGAAGCGGGAAAGATGGGCTCTGCTCAGGGCCTCAGTCGTTGCCTGCTGCCTAGTAGGCATGTGAAGGCAGCTGGGCTGATGCTGAACACAGTCCTGATGCTGCCCTGGGAGAGAGCAGCCTCAGCCCGCGGCTCCTTGCTAAGCAAAGCTACTTAGCGCCAGACGGGTGCTATAGGGCCAAGGCACGGGGGACCATTTTGGACTTCAGGGATCGTTGCCCCCACTGCAAGCCTTTCTGCAGAGCCTAGAGGGACGTGCTGAAGGGAACGGAGCTATGCACAGCTGGAATAGGGTGGGTTAGGCCTCAGGACCAAGCCAGGATGCCATTCCCTGCAGTCGCAGGTCACTGTGGCAAGCTTCCCGCTCTCTCCCCAGCACGATGGGTGCAGCTGGGGGTGTGAATTAGCAGCCCAGAGGTGCTGTCACTAGACTCTGCTTCCTTGGCTTGGCTTCCGCTTCCCTCCTCCCCTGCTTTGTCTTACGCTTTTGCAAGTGCATGTTTCAGAGGAAGGAGTCAGGGCTGTGGGATGACGGAAGAGCAGCAGCCGTACGCAGGCTCTGCTGGCACAGCCTGGCTGGCACACTGCAGCTCCCACTGCTTTCTGCCCTTTGCTCCTACAATGTCTCCTTGCTGCTGGCAGCACCAGTTCTCCCCTTCTCCCATCCAGGGTGTCCTCTCTAGGGAGCAGTTGGCTGTGCCTGGGGTGGGAGAGGGTCTGGATGAAGTTTTCCCTTTCACTCGTGATGACCAAGCTGGTTTGACCAGCCATCAGCCTGCCCCAAGAGGGGCCTGTCCCTTCCCCACTGCACGCTGAATCTGTGACAAGCAGGAGCTCCAGACTGTTTTCCTCTGATCCCACAGGTGATCCCTTGCCTCCTTCATCTAACTCCTCTCTGTCCTGTCCTGTGTTCTCATCATACTGGGGCTCAGTGATCAAAAAGGAGACTCCTGAGCATCTTGTCCAGTTGCAGGCAGCTGCTACCACCTGTTCCCCATTAGGCAGACACCTTCTCCTTGCACATCGTGTTCAAGGGCTCATACCCATTGTGTTAGCCTATGTGCATGCATAGATGGAGCCTGGATGGAGCATTCAGAGGAATGGAGAATCATACAACCTTAGCCTTTCTTTCCCAAGCCTCTCAGACAGATGGGATGGCTGAGTTAGTTGGGAACACGACTGCTCCTCCCCAGTGCAAGGATTACCCTCACAGGACTTGCTGCACCATCGCCTTCTCATTAGCAGCCCTTCTTCTCCCAGGCAGATGAAGGACCAATTTTGGGATCCCATTTGCTCTCCACCATCCCCCTTCACCAGGCTGGCTTGTCTTCAGTCTGGGGCATCCCAGCCCCTCAATGTGTGGTGCCTGTGGGGTAAGCTCACGTGGCTTCCACAGAGAAGGAGATTTGCATGCATGGTCAGGGAGAGACAGCCTGGCCTGTTTATCCTTAATGGTCCGTATTATCTCCATTAATTATGCCACCTCTGCCTCACATGCTAATTAAGGCTCAAGACTGTTAATGTAATAGGGAATTTGGGCAGAGACCACACAGGACCGGCCGGATTAAGTTAACCGTATGGAGCGCTAATGGATCTCCTGGAGGGGCATTTCTGCCTAATGAGAATCTAGCTTGAATGGTAATCAGGGGCTTGCACTCTGCAGGCCCAGCAGAGCCAGGAATGCTGGCGAGGCTGCAGGTCAGGACTTGGGAAAGGCATCAGCAGAAGTGGCTTGTGAAGCCGAGAAGAGAAGGGTAGAGGGAAGAGACCTCAAGGTGAGGGAAGAACAGGGGTGAGTGGAGTAGTGATGCTGTCCGGCGAGACCTGGGCAGACTGGAGAGATGAGCACAGAGGAGCCAAATGAGGTTCAGCAAGGACAAGTGCAGATTCCTGCACCTGAGAAGGAATAATAAACTGCACCAGCACAGGTTGGGAGGTGACCTGCTGGAGAGCAGCCCTGTGAAGAGGGACCTGGGAGTGCTGGTGGATAACATCCATGGGACAGCAATGTGCCCTTGTGGCCGAGAAGGCCAATGGGATCCTGGGGTGTATTAAGAAGAGTGTGTGCAGCAGATCAAGGGAGGTTCTCCTCCTCCTCTACTCTGCCCTGGTGAGACCTCATCTTAAGTACTGCCTTCTCTTTTGGGCTCCCCAGTTTAAGAGGGACAGGGATCTGCTGGAGAGGGTCCAGCAGAGGGCTATGAGGATGATTAGAGGACTGGAGCACTGCCTGATGAGGAGAGGCTGAGGGACCTGGGGCTTTTTAGTCTGGAGAGAGAAGACTGAGAGGGGATTTAATATTTTTTTATAAATACCTGAGGGGTGGGAGGACAGGCTTTGCTCACTTTCTCCCTGGGATAGGACAAGGAGCAATGGATGTAAGTTGCAGCACAGGAGGTTCCACCTCAACACAAAGGGGACACTTCTTTACTGTCAGAGAGCACTGGAACAGGCTCCCCAGAGAGGCTGAGGAGTCTCCTCTGGAGACTTTCAAGGCTTGTCTGGATGTGTTCATCTGTGATTTGTGCTAGATTGTCTGGTCCTGCTCTGGCAGTGGGGTTTGGACTCGATTATCTCTTTGGGTGCCTTCCAGCCCTTGACATCCTGCGATCCTGTGGTGGTGCTGCACAGAGGAGAGCCCCAGTCAGGCGCTGAGGCTGCCTGTGTGCTTTTTGTGGTGGGTATTTAAATATTCACACAAAGGGCTGTTTCTTGTGGCCATGACTGCCAGCAGTGAAAAAGTCATCCAGACTGTGTTAGCTTTGAGCAGGTCTCCTCTCTGGGGTAAAACACCTAGGAAGATCCTGGCCTGGCTCCTGGAGACCTGTACCATGGGTCATGGCTGCCACTGGCAGATCAGAGTGACAGACTTTGCCAGCCTGTCTTGTGTGGTGTGGGGAAAGCATCGAGGAGGGAATCTGGCACTGAGCACTCTTAGGTTTAAGGAGTACACTACCTTGCTGGTGAGCAGCATGGTGAAAGGCTGGGTCTCTGTTCAAAAGAAACCTGGGGATGCATTAAAGCAGTCAAAATTGCTCTCAGAGGCTGGGCTTTCACTGTATGAGATGAGATGAGATGAGATGAAGTTTGGGCACATCACAGATTCCAGATTGCAGTTGAGGCAAAGCTTAAGTGTTAGGCTGTATTTCCAAGGCAAAACTGTATGATTCTAGGCCTGGATGAAACTGGGTCTTGCTGGGTGCCTGTGAAGTCTTCTGGGGTAGGTGTGCATATTTTCATGTCTGGCTACTGTGTGCTATTTTTTTTCCTCCAGAGGGAATAGTTGTGGAGTGGGATATAGGGCAGAAGCAAAGGCTGAAATGGAGGCCAGTTGTTTGCATTTCAGTTTGAGGAGTTGAGTCATTTAGATCAGACCCAGAACAAACATGCATAGCTCAGGGTAGGGTGTATGGGAGGAAAGTATTGATCTGCAGATTTGTTTAAAGGAATAGAAAAATGTCTTTGGAGTTTTCTTCCTGCTCATGTCTCACTGCCCCAGGAGGTGCTCCAAACGGGCAGGCTCTGTGCTCTGAGTTCTAGCCTGGAGGTTACTCAGTATGTGGGATTCACATATTGCATCAAGTTGGAAGTAACCCTCAAAGGTCATCTAGTCCAACTATCCTGCAGTGAGCAGGGACACCTCCAACACATATGGCCTAGAGCTGCATCAAATGCGATCCTGAATGTCTCCAGGGATGGGGCCTGAACCACACCCCTGGGCAGCCTGTGCCAGTATTTCACTACTCTCGTTGTAAAGAACTTCCTCCTTATGTCCAACCTAAAACTACCCTGCTCCAGTTAAAAACCATTGCTCCTCATCCTATCCCTACAAGATCCTCTGAACTTTCCTTCTCCAGCTTTCCTACAGGTCCCCTTCAGATATTGAAATGTAGCTATAGGGTTTTCCTGGAGTCTTCTCCAGGCTGAACAGCCCCAGTTCTTCATAGGAGAGGTGCTCCAGCCCTCTGATGGCCTTTGTGGCCCTTCAGCAGGTCCATGCGTCTCTTGTGTTGAGGCCCTAGAATTGCACACAGTACTCCAGGAGAGGTCTTACCAGAGCAGGGTAGCAGAACAAGCTCTCTTGACCATGCTACTTTTGATGCAGCCCAGGATGCGGCTGCAAGTGCACATTGTTGGCTCATGTCCAGCTTCTTGTCCACCAGTACCCCCAGGTCCTTTTCTGCAGGACTGCTCTCGATTTCATCATTCCCCAGCTTGTACTGATACCAAAGATCGCCCTGCCCTAGGTGCAGGACCCTGCACTTTGCCCTGCTGAACCTCATGCAATTCTCCTGAGTCCACCTCTCCAGCCAGTCCAGGTCCCTCTGGATGGATGTGGCCAAAGCTTTAGTCTTTTCCTATGGGAGCTATGACAGAGCAGCTGAGATGTGTTGCTTTGGTTCCAGAGGTGTGAGTCTGAGCTGTGCTGACTGCAATTTGTGCAAAAGGTTTCTTACACCAAACCCAGCTGTGGGTGTCAGACAGGTATCACTGTGGCTGCAGGAGCCTCTCTGTATTCCCAGCTGCAGGGACTGCTGCCTCCTAACTTTGTTACCTTGAGCTTCCTTATCTGAGCTGTGTCTTGGACGCGAGCCATGGTTCTGGTTTGCAGTGCTCAGGTGTTAGAGTGGAGGTTTGTGTCCTGGGCGAAATCTTGTGGGTTTGAGTGAAAGTTTGTGAGTTCATGATGCGGTTCCCGAGGGCTGAAAAGGGATGACAAGGACATGGAAAGGGAACAGGTTCAGTTCAGGTTGCTCGGTGAGGTTTTTCTTCACTTTTGGGCTCCTGAAATGGCAAGATCCCAGGGAACTGCAAGGAAAGGAGTTCCCTTGCTGTGTGTTGGTGTGTGGGAGTTGGTTCCCAGGGCAGACTATGTTGCTGCCAGTGAGAGAGGGGAACTGAGGGAAGGTGAGAAAGGAAAAGCAGAGACCAGGAGCAGATGCAGTGCAGGAGTCAGATCGATTGCTCTGCCCAGAGAGGGATCCCACCCCTGCAAACCTGTATGCACCCAGGGGTGCATGCAGCACCTGCACTATTACCATAGGTTTGTGCTGCACTCGCTGCATTGCTTTCACAAGGATGCTCACTTTGTGGGTCTGGTGTCTCACAGGGGTGTAAATGCTTCCCTACACACATAAGTGACCCACAGAGGACACTTTGCTCCCTATGACACCTCACATCAAAGGACAGATTCACACACATGTGCACTGTTCACCCTGCAGTACAGCACTCGGGTGCACACATGTAAATATGCCAGCTCCTGGAGCCTGCACGCCCATGTGCTCACCATGACATCACATTGTCCATATTGTCCACTTTCAGTGTTGTCCCACCCAGGTGGCCACACTCATGGCAACACTGACAGACACAGGTGCTTTTGTGTCTTCCAGACCTCCTTGCTTGCCAGCACAAAAGTGGCATGTGAAGGTGAGGCAAACTCCATCCCTTTAAGATGAACAAGCTGAGCACTGCACAGACACAAACACACATATGCATTCCCCTTGGCTCCTGTTTGTCTTGCTTCCACTCTCCCTTTCCCTTTGTTTAGCCAGTCATGGTGCTTCTTCCGTGCCCCTGCAGCACAGGAACAGATGGTCTGGAGGTTAGTTTAGGATGATGGTTCCCTTTTTCTACTAGTGGCTCTCTCCAGCTGCTTAACTCAGAGTTAAGTATCTCAGAGATGAAGATCCTCCTTGTGTACCCACACACAACACTTCTGTGTTACCTCTCGGCACCTATTAGAAATCCTTAGCCCCAAAGCCTCTTTAAATTGTCCTCGTGACCGTGCTTTAACCCAAGCAGCACTTCAGGCCGTGGTGGCTTTCCAGATTCAGCAGCGTCTGTTAGCTTTGACCAAATGAGGCAACTCCATCTCCAGTCTGCTCTGTACACGTGCCTTGCTGAGGCCTCTAAGACTCTCACTTGTCCCCTTCCAGCTTGCATTATTCATCTCCTGTAATGCACAATGGATGTTTGTGGGAAAGGGCACACAGGTACAATTGAGCATGGTGCTGAGGAACATTCTTTGCAGACTGAAAGTGCTTGGGCGCAGGAGCCAGGCTTAGCTGAGAGAAAGGACATTTCTCCTCCTTCAGTGCACTTCTGAAAAGTGAGTGGTGGCAGTGGTGGTGGCAGAGGTAGAGAGAGAAGAGGGGGTTGTTTGCAGGAGTTGGGTTGTTGGTGGAGCCTTCCCCACATGGTTATTCTGGCTCCTCTCATGCTGCCACACGAACATGAGCGTGGTGTGTGCGTGGGAAGGTGGGAGTGTTCTGGGGGAAGTTGTGAAGTAGGTGGCTTTGGGGAGTGGAGAGTTTGCATGCCTGAGTAGCAGTGGGGAAGGTGTACTTGTATGTGAAGGGAAGGGGGCTGGGGGTTGTTTGGTGAAGAGCTGTGGAAGCAGGGTGCTGAGGCATTTAGTGTGTGGAAGGGCAGGGAGATCCTGGAAGAGGCTATGGAATGTGTGTTTTACTGACTTACAGAGGTGTGTCTGTATGTGCACAGAGCCCATGCCCACCCAGTTCCACAGGACAAGAGCTCATAGAACTCCCTCCACTTACCCTCCATGTGGTGAGGGCTAGACCCAGTGGCAACTCCTGCTTTGTCCATGTCCTAGTCACCTCTGTGCCAGCCCCTTCATGTTTGCAGGCTCATTCTTTTGTACCTGTGGCAGTACTCACCGCTCCAGCGCTCCCAGTATATCTATGGACGCCTGCACCAGATGCCTGCAGATGCACCCACACCCAGCTGCTCTTGCCCCCTGGAAGTCTGATGGCTTCCCGTGCCCCTCCTCTTTCCCCGGGGCACACAGGTACAGGCACTTGCCCTGGCACTGAACGCTGATTGCTCTCGGTAGTCAATAGCAGCATCACGCTGTGATGCTACTGAGCTTGTTAAAGAAGACTGGCAGAGTGCTCGTCATGCCACCTCTAGTGCCAGCCTAATCTCTTCTCCTTCCTTTGCCCCTTCTTACCTACCTCGTGAATCTCCTTGTCTCTGCTGCTCTCCTGTCCAAATCTCTGTGTCCCATAAGGGTTTATGTACTTCTCTACCACGCTCAGGTTTTGCAGTCATGTCCCCTGATGCCACTACTGGCCAGCTTCAGAGCACTCAGGGCCACTGGGCCCTGGCACTCTTCTTTGCATGCATATTATGCACATCTAAAGCCAGAAGAATGGAGGAAAGAAGGGACAAGGATGGATCTTTTCCCAGGCTTTCTGCTGCAGAGGCTTTGCACCCAGGAGTTGCCGTGTGTGTGTCAGCAGATAAATACAGAGGCTTTGCTGGGAGCTCCGGTAGAGAGGGCAGACCTAGAGAAAATGCTCACACCCCGAAGATCTCAGAGATGGAGGCAGCTCAAGCAGAGTTGGTGTGGCAGGGATATGTCTGTGCGTGTGCCTGTGCGCCTGTGCAGATGGACAGAACCATAATACAGCTGTCTCTAAAGTGAGTCCCAGATTCAGAACTTCCAAGGATGTCATTCTTTTTTTTTTTTTTTTTTTTTGTCTTTTCNTTTTTTTTTTTTAGTAGCGGGAGGGGAGGGTGAGTGATTCTGCCTGTCTGCATTTTGTGTGTAGTTTGTGTTTGTCTGCCTGAGCTGGATGTTGATGAGTATTTGTGTTTTCCATCTGACAGGATGTGGCTGGTGTTTGACGGTGCTGGGGCTAGCGTTTAGGATCCAGCAGGATGGTGTGCCTCTGTGTGGGCTGAGTTAGGTAGGTTAACGGTGTCTGATGCAACCAGTTTGTATGCTGCAGGCAATTTGTAAGCGTAGTATATCTGTGTGTGATATGCAGCCAGTGGTGCTTGCTTGACTTCTGTTCCTAAGTGAGCAGGGACGTTATTTTTGTGTGCTTTTGTTTCCTTATAGAGATGTGTGCTGCGAAACGCTGCTGTGCTCTTTGCACAGGTGTTTTTTGTACACCTTCTCTGCTCTTTGCTATGGAGCTGGGCTTGTTAAATCACAGAGACCTCAAAGATCATCCAGCCCAGCCCCTGACTCAGCACTGAAGGGTCAACACTAAACTGTGTCCCAAAGCACCAGGTTCACATGCCACTTAAATGCCTCCAGGAGTGGTGGCTCCACTACTGCCCTGGGCAGCCTGTTCCAGTGTTTGAGAACCCTTTCAGTGAAGGAATATTTCCTAATACCCAGCCTAAACTTCTGGCACAGCTTGTATCCATTTCCCCTAGTCCTGTAGCTTATCATCAAGGGGAAGAGGCTCCCTCCTTGTTCCAACTTCTCTTCAGGTAGTTGTAGAGAGTGATAAGGTCTCCCCTCAGCCTCCTCCACACTGCACAACCCCATCTCCCTCAGGCACTCCTCCTGGGCCATATGCCCTTCACCAGCCTCATTGCCCTTCTCTGGGCATGCTCCAGCACTTTAATGTCCTCCCTATAGCGAGGGGCCCAGAGCTGAACACAACATCCAAGGTGGCCTCACCAGTGCTGAGCACAGAAGGATGATCACCTCCCTGTTCCTCCTGGTGCCCATATTTCTAATACAGGCCAGCATGCCATTGGCCTTCTTGGCCACCTGGGCACACTGCTGACTCATGTTCAGGCTACTATCAACCGGTACCCCCCAGGCCCCTCTCCAAGTTGCAGCTTTCCAACCACACCTCCCCAGATCTGTAGCTTACCATGGTGTTACTGTGACCCAGGTGCAGGACATGGCACTTGGCCTTGTCGAACTTCATACAACCAGCCGTGGCTAATGTGTCTGTGCAGTGGCAGTTACACCTCAGTGGTCAGGAGTTTCTGTGTGGTGGTAAGCATGGGTTTGTGCCCTGGTTGGTATTCGCAGTGCTGCATATGGGTTGGTTTTGCAGTTGGTGTGGTTGTGTGGTGGTTATCTGGAATACCACGTATGGGTGGTAATGCAGCTGTGCAGCCTTGTAGGTGCAGGGTGCATGTGGGGAAGAGAAGCACCTCACCCTTTGGGAGGGACTCTGAAGTTTTAGGGCATGTATGCAAGGTGGTGCATGTGGGTATGAAAAAGGCCAGCGAGTGTCTCTGTGTGTGTGTGTGTGTGTGTGTGTGTGTGTGTGTGTACAGCATCTGTGCAGCAGACTGAGTGTGAAGAGAGTGCTTGCAGGGGGAGCGCCTGTGTGATGTGTGCGAGGCTGGGAGTCAGCATGTCTGTCTGCCCGAGTGCTGCCATGTGTGTAGGCACACCTCACCTTCTCCCGATGCAGTTCCATCAGCACCTTGACCTGCACCGGGCCAGGTGCTGTCTCGTTTTGTCTGCGTTGGGACAGCTGTGCTCTCAGGGTACAGGGCATCTGCCTGCCTGCCTGCCTTGCTGCCTGTGTCCAGTTGTCTGTTCCCATAAGCACCGATGCGCCCTGACTAGCTCACACCCCACACTGCCTGTGGACTCAGCAGCTGTGCATCTCTCCGTCCCTCCCACACACACACACACATTCACACACACACACACACACACCCTGGATCTTCATCTGTGGTATATTCAGTTGCTATTGGAAACCTAAGAAAGAAGTGAATCTACCCTCCAAGTCTTAAGCTGTTGGGCTTTTTTTCCTTTTTTTTTTTTTTTTTTCCCCCCCCCCCCTCCCTCCCCTTTCCTCCTCTCCTCACAGAAGGCGAAGTCGTTCGCAATGAATCCATGGCAGCTTCGATCGAGCGGTGAGCTGAGCACCTACTCACAGGCCACTCCTAGATGTGACTGAAGAGAGGCCCTTCCCAGCACTTGCCCAGGAGAGCAGAACCCTGGATTTATGTCCCGCACACTGGGGCACCCCCAGCACAAGCACCGACAGGTAAGCCAACCTCGGCACCTAAGTCTGTGCCTCTCTCCTCTCCAGCCCTCCCTCCCCTCCTTCCTTCCCTCCCTCTCCTTGCTTGTTCCCCAGAGGTGCAAGGGAGGGAAAGCCTGGGGGGGTCTTGCTAATGCCGTGAACAACATCCAGGCTTTCATCGGCTCCCCCCTGCCCAGCCCAGCAATGGAGAGCTGCTCCCCCCCGCAGCCTCCTCTCCTGGCAGCTCTGCATGCGTGTGCAGGGCAGGGTTGCTGGCAGGGCAGCAGGAGGACGCGCGGCAGGTCCCCCACAGGCGGTCCCAAGCGCCTCCCTCTCCTTTCCCAGCCCTCTTTCGGCACACACCTGTCTGCTCCTCTCCCTCTGGGGGCATTTTCCTCCCCCTGCCCCGTTTCTTCTCGGGAGAAGGTGCAGCTGGGTTGGTGGTGCTGCAGTAGAGAGCAGATTGGTTTGGCCAGCAGCTCAGCCAGGCTCCGAGGACCCTGGCCTGGGTCCCCTCGGAGCTGCAGCTTGCAGCAGAGCAGGAGTGGGCATCATGCTACCGGGAGTGAGGTGTGCAATGGGGGGGTTCCCCCTCTCTCCTAATCTCACGATATCTCAGGTATCCGTCTTCCCTAAGGAGGGTGCTGGCCTCCATTTCCTAGCCAGGTACCTCCTCTGAACAGCCAGCCCAGCCTGGCACAGCTTTTGGGATGACAGGCATGCTCTTTGTCACTGCTTCTCTGCTGTCCCCTGCTACTCCTGCCCAGCTGGAAGGGATGTTTTTCTGCTGGAGATGTGTTTCATAAGCTGGGAATGCCTTGTGCCCTGCACAAGCACTGGCTCAGCCCTGTGCTGAGCCTGACCCATTTTGGGGTGCAAAGCTCTTGGGAGCACCTGAAAGGGTCTCCTGCTGCCTGGTGCTGCCGTGGGTGCCCCTTTCCCCAGCTTCTCTGTGGGGAAGGCATGAAGATCAATGACACTGTTCCTGTGTCTCTGTGTTGCTGGATCTGCGTGGAGATGGGAGGGGAGCTGGGAGCAGCTGTTTCTCCCGTTGCTTGGGCAGGCCCAGCCGTGCTGCTGGCCCTCAAGGAGCACAGAGGTGCCTGGAGGTTCCTTTCTCCACAATAAGGCCTTAAAGCAACAAGCTGCTGGCACGGCAGCAGGCAGAGGGCATCCTCAGAAGCATAGATTTTAGAGGGGAGGTTTAGTGTTTGCACCTGTCAGGCTGTGCTTTGGGGCTCGGCACAGACTCTGGCAGATGTGAATGTTTTCCCAGTCAGATTTTGGGGCTGCTGCATTTCTCCGGAGGGAAGGAGCTGGCAGGGTCTGTGCTACTGTGCAGCACTGGCAGTGGTGCTGATGTGGTATCCCCTGAAGGAAGTGATGGGTTGCTCTGCTTCTGTCAAGGTACTACCTGGTGATGTCAGCAAGGAGGGTACACATTCCAGTGACAACCCCCTGCTGCCACCACAGTAGCCTTCCACCAGCCCTCCTCAGCTGCAGTCCCTCAATGCTCACTTTGACCACCGACACCTAATCTCCTACCTGAACTACCATCTTCAACTTCTGTCTGGTGGAGTGAGCTGTTTTTCTTCCTCTTTTGGGATATCCCTGAGCCCTCTTTCAGCAGCACCCTTTCCTCACTTCCTCTCCAGCACTTCCCATCCCTTATGACCCCTCGGTGCATGCCGTGCTGGGCAGGAGGCTCTTTGGGCAGGCTCAGGAAAGGCTGATGCTCCCTGGCAGGATCATTTCTGGGTGATGCTGCCAGCTGACAATACTGTGAAGTGATCTTTTCCCCTATGGTTTGCACCACTCAGTGCAAGTGTGTGTGTGCGTTGCGGGTGTCAGAGTGACTCCAGCATTGTTGAAGTGTCACTCTTCCTCCTGGCTGGGGCCCAACAGGGACTGTAACCATGCAGTTGCACTTGGTTTCGTTATTGGGGAGTTTGCAGAAGGCAAGCTCTTCCCCAATGGAGCCTCTGAATGCATCTGGCGTTGCTTGAGTTCCTCAGCCCTCTCAGGACATGGCTTTGGCACGGGCTCAGGGTGGACAAGACCATAAATCCAGCTCTAGGGAGTTTGGTACTGGGTCAAAACTGCTGCAGCTGTGTGGTAGAAGTGCTGATCCAGTATGAACTCGCTCTGCTGCTTCAGATTTGTTTAGAAAACTATGTTGGCTTAACTCTGTGCTGGCAAGGTTTGTGTTGCGTCGGGTATTATCTGTCTGCACAACTCTGGCTTGCTGCTGGCTCGAGTGTTGTTTGTCCTTCCACATCTGGCACCCACTCTGGATCGTGTGTGCTCTGGCTAATTTTACAGATGCAATCGCACGCTGCAGCCAGCCTGGTTCACTCCCTCCTGTAGAGCAAGCCAGTTTAAAAGAGGGTTGAATTACAGCCTTAGGAGAGAGTGAGCTGTGTCCCACCCCAGGCAGCTGCCCTCCCTTTTTTCAGGAGTTACAACAGCCGTGGCCTCCCATGTGCCTTGAGAACCGATGCATGGCAAGGCAGAAAACCAGCTCTCCATAGTTCCATCTTTCCTAGCACTACTTCAGGTCCTGAGAGATCCTAGAGAGATGGGCATGCCCTCTGGCTGGCTCTTCTCAAGGGCTTTTGAGCACTGCCTTACCCTCTGCCCTGGAAATCATGTGTACAGGGATGAGGGGATGACACCAGCTGGAAGGAGTGGAGGCATCACACCAAAGGGGAAGGGAAGTGTTGTCTCAGCAGAAGGATGCTGCTTTCCAGCCCTGACCTTGGAGGTAGGTCAGACCACCCCCAGGGAGGAGTCAGGATCCAGTTCAGATAAGCCCCTCGAGGAGGGACTGACTTCTCTACAGCCCCATGCCCAGTGCACAGGGTCCAGAGGAGGCATTATTGTTCCTTGTGAGATAATGTTGGCAGAAAATGGGGTTGCACTATGGACAGGAGACCAACAGTCCCATTGGAAGCAGGTGCTCACATGGGAGAGAGTATGAGCAAGCCCTCACTCTTCTGTTGCAGGGACTTTTCCCAGATTTGCCACTCGGGTGCTTGTGCTGCACAGGAAAGTAGTTTTGTTTGGGGTGGAGGGAAAGGGCAGGAAGGTGGTGAGGGGTGGTTGGCCTTATGCTGCGGTGTGGACATGTGCAAGTCTCTGGAGAGAAGGAGGAACATTTTCTGACCAGGGTTTGCAGTCTGAAGCCAGTTTTACTTTTCAAAGCCCAGCAGGATGAACGCTGGGGGCTTGAGGCCAAGAGATGACGCTGCCTACAAAACTTTGTTGCCAAGGTCTCCAGAATCCTAGTCCAGGTGTGGTCTCTCACCAGTCACTATACCGTGTCTTGGTTTCTACTACCTTTACATGCAGTATTTGTGCAGCCATAAACATTGGATGAGATGAGATGGATGGGAAGGAGGGCTGTGAAGTCACCGTTCCTGCTTGCATGGTGCCTCAGGCTGCGCAGAGGACTGCTGTGGGGGAAAGGAGGCGCAGCCTGCAGACTCTGCTTGCATGGCTGTGTGCTGATCTTCACAGGGGGCTGGATGTTGGAGGAGAATTCATAATGACCAGAGTGCTGAGTGCCAGGGTTGAGGCAGTGATTCACTCAAGCCTCTGTTTGTTTGGGAAGAGAAAGAGGGTTTGTGGCTTGTCACTTGGGAAACAGAGTGGGGATTCAGTGGCAGAGGGCAGGTTTCTTGGCTGGGCCACCCCAGGCAGCCATGCTGTGTGCCTCTGTGTGTGTCAGGGGAGCAAAGGGAACCCTGGTACAGGCCATGACTGGCAGTCAGCCATCCCTGTCCCCCATCACTTCATCTTCCCCTTGTACCCTCTGCATGGCCACTGCTGAGCAGATGAGGGCAGCCCAAGATTCACACGCGTGACAGACCCATGCATGTGAGGAAAGGGAGAGGAGCCAAAGCCTTGCTAGAAGAGCAGCTGGATGCGATCTGGGCTACTTCCCTGCCTGGCTTAGCCCACATCTGGTGGCATAGCATCTGTGTAGGTGCCCATGCTGCTTCATTCCAGCCCAAGCAGGAATCTTCAGCAAGATCATGCCTGCTATGTAGAGCCAGGTCACAGGCTGGGAAGTCACATTGGGCTGACTCAGGGAAGAAAGACCTCTTCCTCCCCATAGCTTCTCCCTTGTCTCATTCCTCTTGTGCTGCTTTGGGTGTGAGTCCTGCTGTGCTTCTTGGAGGTGGAGACCTGCAGGCAGTGGAAGGAGGTGTCACAGAGGGAAGATGATTGCAAGGCACACAGGTGGTATGGAAGGGATGGAGACAAAGAAATAGGGAGAACCTGAGAGAAAAAGAGTGGGAGCAGCAAAAGAAGAGAGAAGTGGAGAGGGAGGCAGGAAAAGAGCATCACATCTCTGCAGTGACAATGTGGTGTGGAAGTCTCCTACAGAGCTATTACAGTTTGAAGTGACTGTGGTTTTTACTGGGCTGCCATGTGATCTGGAAAGCTGTGGCAGGAGGACCAGTTCTGCACAGGGGGCTGCTCATCTCCCATCCACTTCCTTAACCCAGCCCTTCTCCTGCTGTGACCTGTGCATTAGTTTAAGCTAGCCTTCTTGAGCGCAAAAGCTCAATAAATAGACTTAATTTGATTTGGAAGTGAAAAATAAACTTTAACAATAAATAAAAGGTATTTTAGGTAAAGGGAATCACAGAGGATACGGGGAACGGAAACAAAATGCAAAATCTAGGTATAAGGTAAGGGGAATTACAGAGGATATGGGGAAGGGAAACAAAATACAAAATCTAGGTACATAACCAGCAGATGAGAGTGGATGGAGTTGAATCCAGATGGTTAAGTTGGAATTGGTGGTGGATGCAGATGGATACAAGATGACGGTGAAATGCAGTGAGTTGAAGAGTTCCAAATATGGTTGCTCTCCCCACATGTTTGCTGGAGAGCACATTGTAACTGGCAAGATCAGGATGCTGACTGATGAAGAGCAGGAACAAGAGAGAGAGGAAGATCATCTCCCCTTTATAGAGGGGCAGGAAGTGGGAGGGGCTAAACATGACACTTTGGAGGCAGGTCAGACCACCCCCAGGGAGGAGTCAGGATCCAGTTCAGATAACCCCCCCCAGGAGAGGTTAACCATTTACAGACCTGTCTTCTGTTCATGTTCCTCTGCTCCCAATATGAAGGAGGGAGCATTGCTGAGGAATCCTTCCCTATGCTGACTGTCCTCCTGGCCTGGTGGAGCTGAAGTTGGTGAGTGTGCTGACCAGTACTGCTGGGAATTACCTTGCTCTGCACTGGAAGGTTGTTGGTGAGGTCTTGAAGGGAGCTGCAGACTTGTCTTTAGACTGCTGCTCTAAAATGTTTGGCAATATCTGCAGGGAACGAACTCAACACAGTACATGTGGCAGAATTTTTCTCAACAGTTGTCCCACCAACACATCCTGTAAGAATCGAACAGCAGCGGTTAGGTAAGAGGGATTTATGGAAGTTTCTCCTCTTCTTTTATGAAACTTGCTGACCAGCACTGCTGGGAATTACCTTGCTCTGCACTGGAAGGTTGTTGGTGAGGTCTTGAAGGGAGCTGCAGACTTGCCTTTAGACTGCTGCTCCAAAATATTAATGGCCACAGTATTTCATATAGGCAATATCTTCAGGGAATGAACTCAACACACTACATGAGGCAGAATTTTTCTCAACAGTTGTCCCACCATGTCCTGCAAGAATCGAACAGCAGTGGTTAGGTAAGGGGGATTTATGGAAGTTTCTCCTCTTCTTTTATGAAACTTGCTGACCAGCACTGCTGGGAATTACCTTGCTCTGCACTGGAAGGTTGTTGGTGAGGTCTTGAAGGGAGCTGCAGACTTGTCTTTAGACTGCTGCTCTAAAATGTTTGGCAATATCTGCAGGGAACGAACTCATGCCTGAGTATGTATCTGTCAGGGAAGGTAGGTGTGTCAGGTCTGTCAGAGGGTAGACAGACTTCATACAGGTGTCCTGAGTGTCGTTACTAACGGGAATGTAGCAATTCCCAGAAGCTGTGATGCCAGCGCTGGCTTGCGGACAGGCTTGCAGGAGAATAGGTACCCACAGCCAGTCATGTGTTCACTGTGACACAAACCTCTGGGTGCTTCTTGCCCATCCTGAGCTTCCTCCCCATCCCTCTGCCGTTGGACCAACAGGCCACCTGACTTGAAGTCAGTGGCATATCAGGGCCATCAGGGCTGTGCCCCGCTCTGAACTCCCCTGCCTTTTAAAGCCAGCCAGTGTGGTGAGAGCTATTGAGAACCAGCCTGGCACAAAGAGAAACACTCACATAATGGGGCTTACTTATTCAAGTTCCCCATCATTTCCCATTGCATTTCTTGTCTTGGGCCTGATTCAGTTGAAAGGCAATCAATGGAGCTAACAGCCCATCATTGTTCTGCTCACCTTCTGATTTACTTCTTTTCATCCTTGCTGGGTTTCATCTCTTCCTGGGTTCATGCACCCCCCTCAGCACTCAGGTCACTTTCTTTTTGTTGTAACTTAGGCTGTATATAAATCAAACTGGCTCCATTCCTGCCCCGAATCTTCTGGGGTCAAGACAGAAATCACTATTCAGCAAGAGACCCAAACAAATGAGCAAAACTAGCCTGGTCGTCAGAATAAAGAGGAAGTTATCCAAGAAGACTTGCACTGATCAATTCCAGTCACCTCCTGTGCTTAAAGTGACTCAGTATCTCCATTTTTAGGATGTTGCTGGGGAGCTGAATTCTCTTTATGATTTCTCTTGTATCAGTCCTTACCAACGGTGTTTGTGAGATTCATTTCCTATATCTGCTTAGATAAGGAACTGTTGGAAACTATGCTGGTAGAATAACGGGTGCTGGGACAAAGCCAATCATAAAAACACTCAAAAACCCACTGAAAAAAAGAAAAAACAACAAAAAACCCCCAACCAACCAACAAACCACAACACAAAACCTCCCCTCCATTCTCTGAACAATAAGTTATCAAGTCCAGATGGTTAAATCCCAGAGTTTGGAAGGAGCTTAAGTGATTGAGCTGCTAA
>VWZI01023951.1:187129-206273 GCA_013396835.1 Psilopogon haemacephalus | reverse complement strand
ATCTTTTGGAGGGAAAAAAAAAAAAAAAAAAAAAAGGCTACTGATTTGAGGAATTGGAGAAGACCAAATGTTGTACCTATGTTTAAAAAAAGGCTCCAGTGATGATCCGGGGAATTAAGTAGCAGTAAGCTTTGCATCTGTGTCTGGGTGAGCTGGTGGGAATGATAATTAAAAAGCAATGCTGAAAGACATCTGGAAGATTGTGGAGGGCCCAACCATCACTGGTTCAGCAGGAAAAGGGAAAAGAAAAAAAGCAAAAAAAAAAAAAAAAGCATCTTGCTGATCTCCTACAACTCTTTGAATGTGTCAATAAAGCAGCGGATAAAGGAGAACCAAAAAAGAGCTTTTGAAAGATCCTGCACAAGAGCTACTGAAGGAGCTAAGTAGTCAGTGAGAGACAAAATATTGACAAAGATCAAAAACTGAGTGGGAGACTGAAAGAATGAGGGGATTAAACAGTCAAGTTTCACCACAGCAAAAGGTTAATGTGGCCTCCAGGTCCTCTTCTAAATCCCATATGATTTCCTGTATTGTTTAATGGCTTGGGAAAGTGGGAGGAGAGATATGCTGTAGGAACATTTGCAGATGAGACAAAGTTATTAAGTTGGCTGCAGTCAGAAAGGGCTATGAGAAATGACAGGGAAAGAGAGAGCTAAGTGAAGTGAATGTGCTGTGTACTGAGCAACAAAAAGGCAGTGCTGATATGTTCAAAGTGCTTATGTTCAAGGTGCAGGTCGATCTCTTCTCCCAGGCAACCAGCAGTAGAATGAGGGGACACAGTCTCAGGGGAGGTATAGGCTGGATATTAGGAGGAAGTTCTTCACAGGGAGAGTGATTGGCATTGGAATGGGCTGCCCAGGGAGGTGGTGGAGTCATTGTCCCTGTAGGTGTTCAAGAAAAGACTGGATGGGGCACTTAGTGCCATGGTCTAGTTGATTGGCTAGGGCTGGGTGATAGGTTGGACTGGATGATCTTGGAGGTCTCTTCCAACCTGGTTGATTCTATGATCCTAAAGCAACATGTGTTGCATGGCAGACACTTTGGATATCCTTCATTCAGGGGTGTCAGCCAGATGAAAGGGTGGGTGGATGCAAGGGAGTTCTTTTCAGAGCTTCGACCCATCTTGTGTTGCCCTTGAGCAGGCAAAGTGGCTGTTTGGTTCTGGAGGCAGCAGGTAGAGAGTAGTCTGGAAGGGCTGCAAGACTCTTCAGTACAGCTGTGGTTCTGCCTCATTTGGAATTGCAAGCTGGATCAGGGTTGCCCTGTTTTTGAAGGCATGCTGGACAATTGAATGGGTCCAGAGGTGAGGCAGAACACCCCCAAGTGAAAAGATGGAGGAGATTGGGGTTGTCAGTGCCAGGGAGTGGACTGGGAGTGGATGTTGGAAGGAATACAACTATTAGACTTATGAGTACCTCTGTCCTTCCTTTCCTCATCGCACAGGAGCAAGGGAATGAATGCACAGTGAATGTACAATGAATGCAGCTCTGCTATGAGGACAGACTGAGTTGGGGCTGTTCAGTTTGGAGAAGAGGAGGCTCCCAGGTGACCTTATTGTGTAGCCTTACAGTATTTGAAGGGGGCCTACAAAAAAGCTGGGGAGAGACTTTTTAGGATCTCAGGTAGTGACAGGACTTGGGGGAAATGGAGCAAAGCTGGAGGTGGGGAGATTCAGACTGGACATGAAGAGAAGGTTCTTCAGCATGAGAGTGGTGAGAGCCTGGAATGGGTTGCCCAGGGAGGTGGTTTGGGCTGTGGGCAGCCTGATCTAGGGTAGGGGCGTTGGAACTGGATGATCTTTGTGGTCCCTTCCAACCCTGCTTCACAAGGTTGGAGTGTGTAACCCCAGGTCATGGGCTTTGGGTCAGGACCAAGAATTCATAAAGGTCAATAGCAAACTTGTGTATTTTTGTGGAACACAAGGATACAGAACGGAGCTTTAACTAAGGATAAGCCAAATTTTGGGCCCTGAACTTTCCTCTTCAGTTTTCAGAGCCTACATTAGCCTGCAACTCACAGCGGCAAACAGGAAAGTGAAAAGAGGATCACGTTTTCCCTCATCTCTCTGCTTTGAGGTTTTTCCACCTTTTCCCCCTAAAAATCTGGTGATGTCTCTCATGAGAGTCAGCGTTGACATCTCTCTGATCTGGAATGGTTGTTCCCCAGTGTGCAACTTAGCTTAATAGCACCTGCTGGGAGATAAGCAGTGAAATTCTTTTCATGTCCCAACTCTTCCTAGCATCACATGTGTTCAGGAACATCCTCAAGCTCAGGGAAGAATGGGGTCAGATTCTCTCCTGCCATAAACTGGCATATTCATTGGCAAAGTCAATAGTAAGAAGCAGGGTTTTCAGCCTCTAGTTTGAACTCAATTCCAGTGAAAACCAAATGCCACACACACATATAAAAAAAAAAATGGAGAACCACCTAAACTCTTGAAATTGCCTGAGATCAGAAACCTAAGATGGAGAGTTTCCAGATGTTCCTGAGAGACTGCACTTGCTTCCACCTCCTGCCTGAGCTGTGGATGAAGGAATCAGTGCCTGGGTAACAGAATAACCAGAGGACTGGAATGCTTGCCATAGGAGGGAAGGTCAAGAGTATTGTGTTTGTTCAGCCTTGAGAAGAGAAGGCTTAGGGAGGACCTTATCACCACATACCAGTACATAAAAGGTGGCTACCAGGAGGATGGAGACTCCATTTTTACAAGGAGTCACTTGGAAAAGACAAGGGGTGATGGGTACCAGTTACCCCTGGGGAGATTCAGATTGGACTCCAGAAGAAAATTTTTCACCGTGGTGAAGAATCCCCTGAGGGAAGCGGTGGATTCCTGCACATTGGCCAGTTTTAGGACTCAACTTGACAGGCTGCTGGACCACTCATTTAAACTGTGCTATCACCTAGAAAGGCTGGACCAGGTGATCCATCCTGGAGGTCCCTTCCAACCTGGCATTCTGTGATTCTGTGGGTGTTGCAGCTTTTCTATTTGCCAGGCCAAACTGAAGTCCAGAATTAAAAGTCTGCTGGGTCTGAAAGGAGAAGAGAAGTCCCTGAGCCTGCAGAAACTTTGAAACCTGGTCTAATTATTTCCTCCTCTCTTCAGTGTAAGGAGCTGAGTCTATAAACATATCCTTTCCATCCTACAGTATTCTTTACCCAGAATCACGATCCTAGTTCTTGGGGTTTTCTTACTGAAGTGATGAAGTCATTAACAGCTTGGCTAACTGAACCTGTTCACAGAGTTTGATTTCTGGCTATTTGTGTGTAGCACATGCAAGTCTCTGTCTCCTCCTAAGTCTCTCCTTTTGCTGGGCAGCCCACAAAGTGTGAGTGGATTGACTCCTTGTGCAGGGAGATGTTTTTTAAGCCAGGAAAACAAACACTGAGGATGATCTCTGCATGACACTGTTTGCTGGATCTCTAAGCAATCTTTTATTCTTAGAGCTGTGATTTGTTTTGGTGGGTATCTTGGAGCTACACCCACTGCAACTGCTGCTGGATAGAGTGGGAGCAGCCAGGCTCACATCCCTGTGCTGAGAGACCAGGGTTCCGTATCACACCTTTCCATGAGGTTAAAAGCTCTGTACAACCAGAGGGAACGTTGGCACCATTTCAGAGCTGACATCCTCGCAGCCCCTACAAACCTCTGGGGTGGAATCAACAACTCCAGCACCTCTCCTGGAATCCAGGATCTGGGGACTGCGGGGGCTGAGAGACACTGACGTCACCCCTGCTGCGTGCCAGCAACCCCAAGGCTTCAGAGACAGCTTGATCACCACTACTGTATTATAGCACCTAAAAAGACCTCTGGGATGGGAAGATGATTGCATCTCTCTGCTCTATTACAGCAGCCAATGAACCTCCGGGACCACAGGATAAATGGACCATCTCTGGAGCGTTAGAGCGTTTAGAAACCTTGCTCACTGACTCACAGCTGCCTTCCCCTCTCCACCAACTTCTCTCAGCATCCAGCCACCTGCTTTGCTGAGGTTTAGCTGCATAATCCCTGTGCTTTCACATCATCTGGCTCTGTGCAGTACCGAGATGAGACCACACTACCTTTTCTTATGGTGTTGGGGAGCGCTGGGGTCGTGATGCATTTTCTAGCCCTTAGCTCTAGGAGTCAGCGAGGGGCCACTGCAATGGCTCATTTCTGCTCTTAGTGCAGCATCTGTGCACCTCTGCTGACTGTTCTGCTGTGGCAGACAGTGATCTTCTCTTGCCTATTACAGGACAGAGACAAGAGCAGTGGAACAGGCTGCCCAGAGAGGTTGTGGAGTCTCCTCTGGTGACTTTCAAAACCTGCCCGCATGCATTCCTATGCAAAATACCCTGGGTGATTCTGCCTTGGCAGGGAGGTTGGACTCCATGATCTCTTGAGGTCCTTTCCAACCTCTAAAGTTCTGTGATTCTGTGATTCTCACACTGTTTTGGATGTTTCAGGAGCCAGTTCAGCACCTGGGACCGGCTGTGTCATATCAGCAACCGAAGCTGGCAGACAGGAAGGGGGAAACGGAGTGTTTGGTCAGTGATCCTGGCATTTAGAAAGCACAAATTAATTTCTCAGACACCCTAGAGAGGCGGAGTTCTGTCATATTATGAACCTGACTTGTAGATTCTGGGAAAATCCTAAAAGCTTTTGGTAATAGAGGTTTTAGTGAGTTTAATGCCGATGGAATTAAAAGTCTCAAGGCACTCGCCGTGAATGGATTTACATCAGGGAGATTAGCAAAGGGAAAACATTATTGGTGTCCAGGAGACTCAGGAGAGCAGCTGTCAGCTGCTTTGGATGGAAAGTTCCCCAGTGGGCAGGCGCCCTGGGAGCCCAGCAGCACTCATGCACACACCTCGTGGGGTGGGCTCCCAGGCTGGGGACAGGTCCCAGGGCTCCCTGTGAGCCACGTCACACGTCGGCTCTCTCAGTGGGAGGCTTGCACCAGGCACTTTTACAGGCACATCGAATGTGAGCATGCCCAGGGATGGTGCCTCCATTTGGGCTGGCATTCTCTTGCTCCAAGATGCACCTGCCTCACCCAAGTGCTCCTGGCCCTTCCTGGCATGTTCACCAGGCACTGCTACAGAGGGAGAGAAGGAGGAAGAGCTGCTCTTTTCCCTGCCTGCAGGGACAGACCTCAGACTCTCAGAATGCTAGGGGTTGGAAGGGACTTCTGAAGATCATCAGGCCAACCCCCCCATGCTAGAGCAGGATCATCTGGGCCAAGTCACACAGGAACACATCCAGAGGGGTTTGGCTGCCTCCAGAGATGAAGACTCTGCAACCTCTCTGTGCAGCCTGTTTCTTGCTCTGCCACCCTTTACGCAAAGAATATATTTTTCTTATGTTTGTGTGGAACCTCCTGTGTTCTAGTTTGTGTCCATTGCCCACTGTTCTGTCACTGGACACCACTGAGAAGATGATCTAGCCCAACCCCCCGGCTAGAGCAGGATCATCATGAAGCTGGTGAGGGGCCTGGAGCACAGCCCTATGAGGAGAGGCTGAGGGAGCTGGGGTTTTCTAGCCTGGAGAAAAGGAGGCTCAGGGGTGACCTCATTACTCTCTACAACTGCCTAAAGGGAGGTTGTAGCCAGGTGGGGTTGGTCTCTTCTCCCAGGCAACCAGCAACAGAACAAAGGGACACAGTCTCAAGTTGTGCTGGGGGAGATATAGGCTGGATGTTAGAAGGAAGTTCTTGCCAGAGAGAGTGATTGGCATTGGAATGGGCTGCTCAGGGAGATAGTGGAGTCACAGTTCCTGGAGGTGTTCAAGAAAAGACTGGATGGGGCACTTAGTGCCATTAGATAGGGCTGGGTGATAGGTTGGACTGGATGAGCTTGGAGGTCTCTTCCATCCTATCCTATCCTATCCTATCCTATCCTATCCTATCCTATCCTATCCATATCCTATCCTATTGTATATCACACAGGAACACATCTAGGAGGGGTTTAGCTGCCTCCAGAGACAAAGACTCTGCAACCTCTCTGCATAGCCTGTTTCTTGCTCTACCACCTTTAACACGAAAAATATTTCTCCTGTGTTTCTGGAACCTCCTGTGTTCCAGTTTGTGTCCATTGCCTCCTATGCTGTCACTGGACACCACTGAGAAGAGTCTGGCTCCGTAGTCCTGATACTTGTTATTTAGGTATTTACAAGCAGTAATGAAATCCCTCTTGATCTCCTCCAGGCTAAGCACACCTAGATCTCTCAGCCTCTCCTCGCAGACCAGGTGTTCCAGTCCCCTAATCATCTTAGTGGCTCTCTGCTGGACTATCTCCAGTAGTCCCTTCTTGAACTGGGAGCCCCAGAACTGAGAAGACCACAAACCAGTCTTTCCCTTCATGGATGGGTCATCTCCTGCCACCTTTCTTGCCACCAGAAATGCACTTGGCACATAGCTGCGAAGTCTAACTGTAAAGAGCAGTGAAAGGGGAGAGTGGGCAAGATCCCCATGGAGGAACTGCATGAGATTTAGTAAACTCATAGGGACCACATCCAACTCATGAACTTTGCCTGGGGGAGTAACTTGGGGAACCATTACTGTATGCTGGCCAGGTCCTGCTCCTTTTTCCAAGGCCTCAGTGCTTGTCAGTGCTGGAGAAAGTGGATGGCCCTAGCCTGTGCTCTTAGAAAAGAAAGGCATGATCCCAGAGGGCTTGGCCCTTCTTACACTTCCCTGCTGGGGCTGGGTGGCTGAGGCTGTGCTCTCTACTGAGAGATCATAGAGACAAGAGAAGAAGAGACACCAAGAAACCTGTAGAGAGTGAGAAGGGTTTTTGGCCTTTAAGAACATGAGCTGGTTATGCCCCTCTCAGGAAGGCTCTGAGAGCTGCTTTGTCTGCTGTCCTTCTTGTTATTTCTCTCCAAAGTCCTCATCACTTGGTACATCTTGTTGAGAACAGAGATCGGGGTTAACTGACCCTGGCCTTCTCTTTAAGTGGGACATCATAAAACCGAGGGCTTCATTCAAGTCCTGCTTCACAGATTTTTATTTCCTCTGTAGCTTAGGAGAGCTGCCTGGGGGATCAGGCTTTGCTGAAGCAGGGAGCTCTCTGCCCCAGGAGAGATGGGCAGGAGGGAGAGCGAGGTGCCTTGCCAGGACAGGGATAAACCTGATTATGAAGTCAGCATCAGGGTGCTCTCAAGCACCACCTCCCCTGGCACTTCAAGAGTTACCCTTGGTTCGTAGGGTGCAAATATTGCCCCATCCACAGCAGACAACAGAGCTGAGATTCATAGAGTCATAGAACTGTTTCTGTTGGAAAAGACCTTTGAGATCCTTGAATCCTAACCTAGCCTAACCTAACCTAATCCATGTCCTGAAGTACCATGTCTACACATATTTTAAACAACTCTGGGAATAGTGACTCCACCACCTCCCTGGACAGCCTGTTTCAGTGCCTGAACACTCTTTCAGTAAAGAAATTTTTACTAACATTCAATTTAAACCTCCTCTTCACAACTTGAGGCCATTTTTTTCTTTTGTCCTGTCAGACAGGGCCTTGAACAATCTGGTCTCCATGGCAGAGGGGGTTGGAACTGGATGACCTTTGAGGTCCCTTCCAACCAAACTATTCTGTGGTCTCAGCAAAGGGGGGCACTCCAGAAATGGTTTTGCACCCGACACTGTAAAATCTTTTTTGTCCTTCCTGCATCCTGGTTGAAAGAGCTTCCATCCCATCACTGTCTTTCTTGAGGCCCCTCTGTTTCTGTTGGTATGTCTCCAAGTGCAAGGGGAAGGCTGGTGCAGGTCCCCCCTGCCTTTGCCAGGCAGCCATGCTGGCTGCTGCAAGAAGCCGATCCAGGCAGGATGCGCTCACCCGCTGTAAACAGCAGCCCTTGTCTGTTCCCAGGCAGAGCCCTGCTTTAGGAGGACATCAGACACAGCTAACTCGTCGTGACAACCAGCAGCAACTTTGGGCTGCATTCACGGAGCTGCTTGCGGAATCACCTCAGCCCTTTAGCACAAGATGTACACTTGCAGGAAGCTTTGCCTCAACGGAAGAGAGAGGCTTCTGCTTTCTGCTGCTGGCGTGCTCCTGGCAAGGCCAACTCCATGACTAACTTGGGCTTTACTGACAGGGCAACTATCAGAACTGTACCAGTAGCAATTCAGTAGCTCCAGTTCCGGAGCCCCCAACACAAGAAGGTCATGGAACTGTTGGAGCTAGTCAAGAGGAGGGCCAGAAAAATGCTCAGAGGGCTGCAGAAGCTCCGCTATGAGGACAGGCTGAGAGAGTTGGGGCTCTGCAGCCTGGAGAAGAGAAGACTTCGAGGAGACCTTATAGTAGCCTTCCAGTATCTGAAGGGGGCCTACGGGAGGGCTGGGGAGGGACTGTTCACAAGGTCTTGTAATGACAAAACCAGGGGTAATGGGTTCAAACTGGCAGAGAGGAGATTTAAACTGGATGTTAGGAGGAAGTTCTTTCTAGTGAGGGTGGTGAGACACTGGAACAGGTTGCCCAGGGAGGTTGTGGCTGCTCCCTCCCTGGAGGTGTTCAAGGCCATGTTGCATGAGGCCTTGAGCAACCTGATCTAGTGGGAGGTGTCCCTGCCTATGGCACAGGAGGGTTGGAACTGGATGATCTTTGAGGTCTCTTCCAACCTAAACCATTCTATGATTCAATGATTCAATGGGTAAGGTGACTTGTGCTGATGTGAGCTTTCCTAGCAGGCCTGAGGTGGGAGAAAGTCCTTCAGCTCAGTGGGACTGCTGAGTGCTCATGCAGCTGTAAGGATGCTATGAAATAGTCAGCTGCAAAAGGCTGTGGTCTTCAGGCCTCCATTTAGATGAGGGCAAGCTCGTGAACACACAATGGGGTATGCTCACCACTTTCCTGGAGGTAGGTATTTAAAAGCAAGTTCTAGGATTTTCAGCACCCATCAGTTCTTTTGTAGGCCTAAGGAAATCTGCCATTTTCCTGTTGGGACTGACTTAGGTTCAAAGCCCCTGTTCATTTGCACAGTTAGCAGGGTTTCTGCCTGCTGTTTTTGGAGGGATTGGCCCATGCAGGGTACTGTATCCCCACCAGCAGCCACTGGGCTGAAGACAGCATAGTGGTCGGTGGAGACCAAGTGCACCTTTACTTTCTGGAAAGATTGCAACCTTGCCTGCAAATCCATGTGGATGTCAGGATGGTTTTTGTTCTCTGCACCACCCTGGCCTGTTAACATTCTCACAGCAGGCAGGTGGGTGAGAAGGGGCAGGCTTTTCATGGGGAAGCTGCCTCTGGGCACTGCTATTTTTTTTACTTCATCCTCAGAGCTGGAGAGCCTGGGAGCATTGCAGGGTGATGTGGATGAGGCAACCTGACACTAAGCTGGAGGACCCATGAGACAGTATCATGATGTAGCCAACAAAGTGAGCTGCTTGCTGCTGCTTTGATGTGATCATATGACAGTTTGATGCTTTATTCAAAGCACTGGTTACAACTTCCTTACTCTTCATTCCCAAGCACTTCAAGGCCAAGCAACGTATTAATAAATTAGAGGGATTAAAATAAACAGTGCTTTGAAAATCATTAGGCATCCCAAATGTCTGGAAACAAACAGCAGCTGAAGTAAAAAAATACAAAATGCAAATAGGCTAAGAACTGGGCCATAAAATATTGTAGCCTAGCCCTGGGGCAGCTGTGGGATGCAAGAAAAAAAGGAAGCGTTTATTCCCTCCTCCCTTGGGCTGAGATAGAGGAAGTAGTACTGGGGTACGGTGAATGAGGAATGGTCTCTGCCCCATTTCCTTCAGTGGCACAGAGCCTGCCCCAGCAGTGGCTTTCCTGGCTGCAGAGCAGGGCTGTGGGGAGATGAGGCCACAGGCACCAGCCACAGGGCTGGAGCTGAGGCAAGATCTGAAGGCTGCAGACTGGGGACCATCTGGGTGAGCAGCTGTCCTAGGCAGCTCCTTCTGCTGCTCTTGGTCCTGACCCTCACCCTCCAGGCACTGCATACCCAATTCTCAGCTCATTTGCCTTTCTCACTCTGAGCACAGCTCTTCCCTCCCTCTCTGAATATCCAGGGAGTGACAGAGCCAATTCACACAGCATCTATTTCATTTCCCCTCAGTGGTACCAAAGCTGGTCCTCTAGCATCAGTGACCACATCAGCAGCAATCTTAGCTGCTGCCAGGGCAATGAGAGACCATGGTGCTCAGTGACCTTTCCTTTTTACGCATCCTGGCCAGGGTGATGCTTTTATTGTTGTGGACTGCCTTTCTTATTTTTATTTGTCAGGCTGTGCCAGTTACAAACACCGTAAACAGAGTTGTCCCAGTGAGGAAATGCAGCCCCCAGGGACATCAGAAGCGGCACAGGGCAGTGGATGAGAGCGTGGCTGCTGATCTGACTGCTCTGATATTTTGGGTGGTATTTACAGGGAGATTACTTGAAGCAGGAAATGTTTGAAAAATGCATCAGAGCAACACACACATCTTTAATGACTTTAAAAAAGAAACACCGGGGTCCTGCTTTAAGAAGTGAAAGTAATGAGGACAGTCAGCCTCAGCTTGTAGGATGATTTTAGGCCAGAGAAGTACTAAGGAATCACAACTGGATGGTGCTGCCAGCCCAGCAGGGAACAAGGAGATCCAGTTTTCCAGGCAGTTGTTGGAGGTCTTGTGTTTGTGAAGGAGGTACTTAGTGCTGGCAGACCGGACAGCCTGGCTGTGCTCAGGGAAGACCACATACTTGTGAGGAGGAGGCCTTCAGCTGTGCAAAGTCTGGCTGATTCAGGAATTGCCTGGACCATCTTGAGCTTCTCTTGCGTGACAGACCTCTCAAGCATCACTGGCCAGGGAGAAAGCCATCAAACAATAAGTGAAAGCTGGCCTAGGAGAAGGCAGAGCCTGTCTGATGATTGAGTACTTCTCCCTGCCTGGCTGGCGTGCTGTGAGCGGAAGGCATGGTGAGGCCAGGTGCCTGGCACTGCCAAGGGACTTTTCCCCTCCACACATCCACCAGGATTTCTACTCCAGGCTGGGTAGGACAATGCTGTCATGTTAGTAATGGTATAACTCTCTTAGCCGTCTACTGGTGTGACAGAGCCACAAAGAGAACAGTGTAGGCTGAATATGCACTCATGCTTGCTAAGCCTGTAATCCCAGCTTTGATTTTTTTTTTTTCCTCTCCCTCTCTTTCCATTTTTTTCCCTATTTTTTATAATAATAATAAGTTCAAAGTTAATAACAGTGATTCACTAGTTGCTGGTTTATCTGTCGTTGGCATGGTGTCCAAGTTGGATTGCACAGGGCAGAAGGATGGGGGAGAGAAGGAAGAACTGGGGAAAGGAGAGGGGAGGCTGGAAAGTGCCCCTGTTCCCCCTCTCCATGGAAACTAAAGCTGGTATCTCCCTGTGAACCTGCAAGTCTTGGCTGTGATTTTCCCCCATGGTCAGAAGAGGTTGATGATCAGCTCTCTTCTCCCATTTGATCTAGGCCTTTTTCTGGCTTTCTTAATAAAGCTTTAGCAGCAATTAGCAGCTGATGGGCTGCATTTAGTGGCCTGTGGGATGGAAAGAGACTTCCCTGAACCGTGCTGTGATTGTTACACCTTCATGAGGCAAGAGTCAGTGATGGAGTTAAGCCCTTGAGCCTTGCAGTTGTGTCTGAGGCTGTCGGTACCTTCTTGAGCCTGATCTCTTTTCTCTGCAGATCCTAGCAGACTCCAGATACTCCTCAGTCTAGGCTGCTTCAAGACCTGCTGCAGAGTTGGTTCCAGCACCATAATTTGTTTCTGCAGCCAAAACCTTTTGACTCTGTCTGCCTAGGAGTCTAACCACCTCTTCTCAGAAAATGCTTGGGCTGGGCAGTGAGATTCCTCATTGGGCAAGAAGGGAGACAGGGAGTTGCTGGATATGTGAAGACCTTTGCCCAAGAGCTGCCTTGCCCTGCTCTCTGTGCCCTGCTAGTCACTGGTCTGAGTCCCACCAGTCTGAGTCAGCCAGTCTTGCTCCAGGTGCTTTCCCCAGGATAAGCTTCCTCCCTCTTTTGTCTCCACGGGTCGGCACAGCCCTGCTGAACTGCTCTGGGTGGCAGGTGGCTGCGCTTTTGGCTGGGTGACTCTAAACATGGGAGACGTGGAGCAGGTCACCTGGAATAAACAGTTAAGTGTAGGCTGGTGCATTGGAGAAGAGTGAACAGGAGAGGACAGAAAGGTCAAAACCCCCTAAAGATCTGGGCAGTTGTGGAGAGGCATTAGAAGGCTACCAAAAGGGGAATTCAGCCAGCCTCTTGCTTCACCTTGGTTAAATATTGTGTATCCATGGATCATCATGGCAGGACTGGTCCTGACCCCCAAACATCTGCATCCACGTGATCCACGTGTGGTGCTGAGACAGTCTGGCATAGAGAAGACAGCTCCCTTTGAAGCCAAGGGGAGCTGTGGGGCACTCTGGCAGGTTGGGGAGCGTGAGTGATGGCAGGGAGCATGCTGTTGTGCAAGATCAGTGAAGTGCCACTTATCTCCCAATCTGTCTGCTTCTTTTGCTCTTTCTGAGTCTCTTCTCACTTCTCCTTCTCATGTGTTCATATCACTGTTCTTGTCTCTCTCTCACTTTCCTTCTGTGCTTGGTGCATGGCCTAGTGCATATAATCTGTAGATAAGCCTCTGTTCTCTCTTTTCTCTTCCTCTCCATCTTTCTCACTCATCCTTTCTTCCTGTCTCTCACTAACGCTCTGTTGCTCTCTCTTGACAATTTATTCTTCTCTTTCCTCCCACACTCTGTCCCCGTTTAATCAATCTCAGCACAGGCCTGCTTTTCCACCAGAGCTGCTGTTTCATGCTTGTTCCCATGGAGGAAGGATGGGAAGGTGTGTGGTTAAGGCACCAGGCAGGAAGCAGGACAGCTGAGCTGAGACTCTTTGATGGGCATGGCTGAGTCATGTTACCCATTGTGTGGCTTGGCTCATTCCCTTTGACACAGGAATGCTACAGCTGTGAGTGAATCTGGGATGCTTAGAAGTCCAATGGCCAAGATCTTTGAAGCTCTTGGAAGCAGGACACAGCATTTTGGGTGCCCATGCAGTGCTTTTTTGGATTGGTGCACAGCTAAGCCCAGAGCCTTGTGCCCAGGCTGACACACTGGAGACACAGTCTTAGCCCTGCCCACTGCCCTGTTCACAAAGTTTGCCCCTTCCAGTCTTCCATAAGAAGCAACCCCTGTAGCTGACAAGACTCAGCTACATAGTTTATATCTGTGGTGATCCAGAGCTTTATTCCTTGCAAATCCCTGGTGACTAAAGGCAGCTCCTGTTCCTTATAGATGCTACCTTTGCCAACTAACCACACCATAGAATCATAGAATTATAGAATCAGTCAGGGTTGGAAGGGACCACAAGGATCATCTAGTTCCAATGCCCCTGCCATGGGCAGGGACACCCTACTCTAGATTAGGCTGGACAGAGCCTCATCCAGCCTGGCCTTTAAACACAAAGTCCCTGCCTCTCCCCTTCCAGCTCTTTCTCTTCTTTTTTTTTTTTCTCTTCATACTCTGGCTCTTGTCTGCCTTTGCATTTTTTCCAGCGTGGTGTCCCTCCACCTCCACCATGAGCTTTTCCCTCGCCATGGCACCTCACTCTCCATAGCAGAGCCTGCCTTGCCTGCTAGCTGTTGAGGGCTTGCCCGGAGCTGCCAGATGCTTGCACCTTCTTAGCTCTCATGGGTAGGAGTTGCTATGGGAGACAGGGAGAAGGGGAAAAAAAAGTGCCTTCTCCAGCAGCACTAGGAGCCAGAAGTCTTCCATTGAGTGAAGAACACCCCCCTCTTGTGCTCCTTCCTCCCCTCAGCCCCCCCTTTAAGAAGCACGCTGCAGAAAGCTGCCTTTGAAGCCCCTTAATTAGTGTCCCGCGTGTCCTGAACGGAGCCCTTCATTACCACCAGCAAGAGGCACAAATTGGCATGTGTTTCAGCTTTGGGCTTTGTGCCAGGATTTTGTTCCAGTCCCCTCCCTCCAAACCTCCCCAGCTTCCCCCCCCCACCCTCCTCGGCACACATGCATTCACACACGAACACACAGAGACACACACACACACACACACTTACACACAAGAGATCCTGCCAAAAAAGAGACAGCCTCTTCCCAGTATCCCAGATTTGAGGGCGAAAAAAAGAAAATCCCCAAAGGCAAAGGTTGCTCTGCTCTCTGCCTCCCTTGGCTTGCTCTTGTCTCTGCTGACCCTCCAGCATAAGCAACTGCAGCTTGGGGGTCATTATCAGCCCCAGAGTATCTCTCAGTGCCTGTGAATGTGCTCAGAGGGTGCTAATTAGTGAGAGAAGGGCTGATTAGGTTAGAAATTAAGTGTTTATTTTTCTCCTCTTTTGTGTGTATGTGTGTAAAAATAGTGAAGCCAGATGGAGTCTCAGGGATGATGGGAGAAAAGGCAGCCAGGAGTCAAAGGAGGGGGGGAATCTGTACCCCATCTCACCTCCTCTTCGTGTAGAGGGCCCTTGGTGCCCAGGTGCTCTGCAAACTCCACAGCATTCCTGTAGCACACACCCAGCCACCGCACATGCCCTCCAGCTGCCTTGTCCTCATTGGGACTGAGCTGGATTTCTCCTCCCTGCATGATGTTTGCAGTCTCTCATCTCCTTCACCTCATCTTTCCCAGCACAACCTTAACCCCTTCATTTCTCCCCCTCCCCCCCACCTTTTTCAGTTTATCTCTGCCAAGGTGGCTTTGCCTCTCCATTGGGAAAGTCTTATGGGAGAGGCTGAGTGAGCTGGAGTTGTTCAGCCTGGAGGAGACTTAGAGGGGACCTTATCACTCTCTACAACTACCTGAAAGGAAGTTGTAGTCAGGTGTGGGTCAGGCTCTCCTCCCAGGCAAATTGTGACAGGACAAGAGGTTTGGAGAAGAGAAGGCTTCCAGGAGACCTTATAGTAGCCTTCCAGTATCTGAAGGGGGCCTACAGGAGGGCTGAGGAGGGACTATTCACAAGGTCTTGTAATGACAGGACCAGGGATAATGGGTTTAAACTGGCAGAGGGGAGGTTTAAACTGGATGTTAGGAGGAAGTTTTTTACAGTGAGGGTGGTGAGACACTGGAACAGGTTGCCCAGGGAGGTTATGGCTGCTCCCTCCCTGGATGTGTTCAAGGCCAGGTTGGATGAGGTCTTGAGCAACCTGTTCTAGTGGGAGGTGTCCCTGCCTATGACAGGGGGTTGGAACTGGATGATCTTTGAGATCCCTTCCAACCTAAACCATTCTATGATTTTATGGTCTGAAGCTGCACCAGGAAAGGTTTAAGTTGGATATTAGGAAGGAATTCCTCAAGCGAAGGGTGATTGGCACTGGAATGGGCTGCCCAGGGAGGTGGTGGAGTCATCATCCCTGGAGATCTTTAAGAAAAGATTGGATGTGGCACTTGGTGGCATGGTTTAGCTGATGCCATGGTGTTAGGTTATAGGCTGGGTTTAGTAATCTCAGAGGCTTTTCCATCCTCAATGGTTCTGTGATTGCAAAAGTTGCAACAAAGGACTCCAAAAGCTGATTAGGAATCTGACTTCCCAGAGCACCAAGGCCTTTATGCCTGAGTAGACCACATTCCTGTCCTGACATCAGATCATTTCTTCCCCACACCGTTGTGGGATAAGGAAGAACAGGTCATGATGTAACTAAAGAGCAACCTTGCCTAGCTACAAGGCTGTTCTGTGCTTCCAGCTCTCCAGGGAGCAGCTGTGAAGCTTTGAAGAACAGCTGAAAAATTATCTTCTCTCTTTTCTTTGACCCAAAGAGGGGACAGTATCTTGGATGCGATGGACATTGAGCCTTTCTCCACAGTTTAGGTTGAGAATTTTCAGGTCTCAGAAGGCTGGTGGAGAGGGAAGGAAAGAGGCTGTACTTAGCTCTGCTCTACAGCTTGCTTCCCAGAGTGGGAATTGTGCAGACTCATAACGTGGTAGTTGCACAGCTGGAGGCTGGCATCTGCAACAGGCCAGTTTATGTGACCTGAAGGCTCACTCTGATTTTGGGAATGGAGTCTATGACTCTCAAATGGGATTATAACTGTTGAGATAGGGCCAAATTTGTTTTGTTGATGACCTCAGGGGATAAGAACTAGTTACCATCATGTGCTGGAGGAGCATTTGCAGGGAGGAGTATTTGCTGCTCAGCAGCCAATCTAGGGTTTGTACACCATGGTTGACAGGGATGTGTGGACCTGAGGGCAGAGAACAGTCTCTTGCTGACACAAGATGGTGGGCCCCAGATTCTTAGCTACCCTTCAGAGCCCTGCTAGCAAGTGGCTGGTGCATAAAAGACTTTATACCTACGAAACAGCAACTCTGGCTTCTTGGGATATTTTGAGAGTAGTTAGGGGACCTCCAGCTCTGGATGTGTGTGTATGTGGTGGGCAAAGAGGACATATGCTGGTGTCCCTCAGGCTGTGTGCTGTGAACATGACTTGATGCATGAGCATTTTGCTGTTGCATGACAGGAGGGTGTATTTGTCTGGGCACACTTCATGCCCCATTGCCTTTTCATTGCGGCAGAGGTTTTTTGGTTGGTTTTTTTTTTTTTGCCATGTGGCTCCTGCAAACAGCCAAAAAACAAACAAACAAACAGACACACGCATGGGAACCCAAACTCCCTATTACCACCACACTGCAGATGCAGCCTGGTTTGGCCTGTATTTCTCCTGTTGCCACAGCAACGGCAAGCTAGGGAGTAAATCAGAATATCCTCTCTGGTGCTCAACACCCCCAGACAGCAAAATAATAGTGACAGTGTGAGAAGCCTGGTCTGTCTCCCCTACCTCTCCTTCTCAACTCGAGTTCAGCAGAGATCCTCCCGAGATCTGTTATGTGTCTGGCAGAGCCCTGAGGAGCTCACAAGCCTCCTCCATAGAGGATGAGGGACCACGAGCAATCACCTTTATTCCCTGCTCTGATTGCTGTGTCTCCCAAGGCAGGTGTTTAGGCCTGAATCAATGTTCAGTGTTCATGGTCTCAGCTCAGCTGGCTTTTAACAAGATGAGTCCCATTAGCTCCACTAGAGACCAAACAGCATCCAAACCAGGCTTAGCAACCTGCTTCTTGCTTCAGCAAACTCTGCTTACAGCTGGGAGATACAGAGCCTTTAGAGAGGAGCGAAGCAATCAAAGCACATTTAGGACCATGACTCCTGTCCAGCTGAGCTCAGAAATATGCTCGCTGGGACAGCTGCCAAGAGGGCTCCACCAGCTACGCTTTGTGTTGGCCTTGGGCACTTCCAAAGTTGGCGATGTGCTTATGAGAGAGATCTGCCTGCCCAGAAAGAAGAGTCCTTGGGAGGAGAGGAGGTATTGGTGTCCCTGGAACCGGGATGGGGCAGTCCGGTGGAGGGAGAGGAGAAACTGGCCTTGCATTTGCTGCTGCAGCAGCTCTTTATATGCATATCCTAGTCTGGAGATTTCTAGGTGTTACTAAAGCCCTGGAGGGCAACCTGTATCTCCTCTCCTGCCAGCAGGCGATTACAGCGTGTCCATCACTTGTGCCTCCCCCAGTTCTGGCCACGAGTACCTTCATTAGGAATCTCACTGTGTTCTTTGGCTGGATTTCCCCAGAGAATCCGATTTCAAGGCTCCCCAGTGGTTGCTAATGTGTAAATACAGTGTGCTCCAGCATGGCAATGTGATTGCCCAAGTGGATTTGAGCTGTTAACTCTTCGGCAGCTGAGGATGCTCCCCACGTCTCCCTGTTGTGACAGTCACCTGGTTTCACAGGGAGAGGGTTGGGAGACCAGCCTCACTGATGTGAGACTGGGTGAACCCCCGGGCCTCCTCACGCTTCTGGGGAGGGCAAGAGGCAGGATGCAGCCCCATAGAAAAGGCAAAAAAGAGCCATTTGATGATTAAATGCTAGAGCGCAGCGGCAGTGTAAAAATATACATATATCACAAGCCTTAATTAACACAAGCGAAGGGAAAAGGAGGAAAAAAAGCCACTTTTTAAAGGTTTCACAGAGACTATAAACTGGCAGCAGAGAAAAAAAAACATAATACATGCAAATTAATGGCATAAATTTAGGGTTACTTAACTTCACAAATGTTAACAAGCTCATAAAAAAACCCAAAAGTTATTCTTTCCCAGTTTCTTGTTGCTATTTGTTTAATTCTCTCTCTTTTTTTTCTCTCTGTTGAGAAGATTATCTTTTCAGTATATTCCTCCTAAATTAATTCTGGCTTTCTCTCTTCCTTCTCCCTCTCTTCCTCCTTCCTCTGTCTCTTTCTCTGTGCCTGCCTCTGTTTGCCTTCCTTTCCTGCCTATCTATCATATTCTTAATGTCCCTACCATTACAGTATCTAGTCTGGGATACAAAACTGTCTCATTTCTCTCCCTTTTTCCTTGCCCAGTTCTCCCCCACTCCCAGCCTGTCTTTCTCCTCCTCAGCTCTCAGCTTTCTCCCTTCCCCCGTAGGTTTTTTTGTGTGTGCTTTATGTTTTGTTTTTATGTGTTAGGTTTTTCTGGAGAGGGTTGGGTTTTGGGGTTTTTTTTGTTGTTTTGTTGGTTTTGTTTTGTATTTTTTTTTTTTTTCAGTAGCAGTCAGCATAACTCCAGCCTGGTAATGCTATGCCCAACACTGCCAATTTCCAAACGTGCATTTTTCCCCTGCCACTGGCAGACAAAGAAGGCAAGGAGCAAATTAAGTGGTCTGCTCGTTTTCAGCCGTTTGAATGGCTGTTTGTTGCTGCAGACTGTATAGCTGGAGGCAGAGGTAAGAGTGCGTGGGCAGGCTGCCTCGGTGCGCCACAGTCCCACTTTAAAACAGCTGCCACAGTTCCCCCTACACCGTCCCCTTTATCCAAGACTCTGCCTCTGTACAATGGTGGATAATAAAGGGCATGGCAGCTCCTTGCTGAGCCCAGGAAGTCATGAGCCCTTGAGGTCATCGTGTCTCTGCTTCCCGCGTGTTTCTTGCTTTGCTTACAGATAAAACTAAGTTTAGAAAACTCAGGCAATTGCCGGTTTAGCTCTGCCAAAACTCGTTTCTCCGGAAAGAGGACATATGCCTTTTGTTCTGCCTCTTTTAAAGCCACCAAGGACACCCCAAGTTGCATTCCTCCTGACGTAGCTCGTCCTGCCCGTGATGCATTCTGTTCTTAGGCTCCTGCTCTTGCTGCTTAAAGGGAGAATGGGTAAAAAAAAAAAAAAAAAAAAAAAAAAAAAAAAAAGACATTTTG
>VWZI01023951.1:171758-187021 GCA_013396835.1 Psilopogon haemacephalus | reverse complement strand
AGGGGTGTGGATACAATAATTTTTGGCCCAAAGCCATCCCTGGAGCTTTCAAAGTAGCCTGTAAATATTCCTGCCGGCTCTGTTTCAATATCCGAGGCAGCAGTCCTGGCTGTTTGCTTCTCTCCTTAATGGCCCAATTCGGTGTTTGAGAATACTGGAGAGCAGAGGGGGAAGTCAGTGTTCTATGCAACATAGCAATCTCAGGAAAAGAGAGGTGAAATTACGAGCTGGAGTCCCTGGGCAGCACTGACAATGAGAAAAGCCAAACAAGCAAAGGGAAGAAAAGGGAAAAGCCTAAATTTCTCAAAGCGAGAGAAAGGATGCCGGTGGGTGGGTAACAAAGAGGCTAGGAAGGGGCAGCACAGAAGGAGAATCTGTTGTGTTTGGAAGATGTGGGAACCATAAACACAGATGCTGAAGAAGAAAGCGATTGAGAAGCTGAATGGGACTTGCATAGGTTTACAGCTGTGTGCCTGCTTAAGTATATTGCCAAGTGGAAAGCTGAATGAGGAGGAAGGTAACGAGAGATGATCACGCAAGAGGCCCTGTGCTGTGTTGGTGTTTGTCCAGATGACCATTGCAGGCCTTCCCACTCATTTAAACCTTTGCTTTTCATGGGTAGGAAATGAGTCAGGGTGACTACAGAGCTTAGAATTTGGCCTGTGCAAATCAAGAGGAGTAGTAAGGAAGAAATAAAGTATGGCATAAGCAAGGGTGGCTAAGGACTGGAAGAGAAGCAAAGAGCAGGGCGAGGGAAGGAGGAAGGGCTGTGGTGAGCAATGAGGAAAGACTGTCAGATGAATTACTTGCTGGGGCTACCTGATGAAGTCTTTGGAGAGAGATTATAGAAGCATAGAGTCAGATTTAGGTAGATGTGGCATCACTCCCCGGTCAGGGAGTGTATGTCACCTGCGCTAGTGGGTAAGACATTCACATGCCCTTGCTGGCTGAGTGATGCTCCTTTTTCCTCATCCTTTCAGCTTGGAAACAGCCTGGAGCAAAGTTTGTTTCCTGCTGAACATATTTGCAGCACCTAGGAACTATGAGGCCTAATATCAGTTGCAGCTTCCATGTACCCTTCTACTAACAGCATCAAAAGCGGCAGAGCAGGGATTGGGGGGTTAAGGCTGGAGTCTGGACTGAGCAAGGAGAACACAAAGGATGGAGTGTTTCTTAAATTAAGCAGTCCCTTGTTTTTTTTTAATTGCTTCATAGCTGGAATTAGCTTTGGCCTACATAATTAAAATGGAGGATGACAGGGTACCAGCAGAGACAATTATTCTGTTGGGTTGTTTGCATGGTTCATCTGTTTGCTGCACAGCTGCTGTAGGAAATGCAACGCCAGGAGTAGACATATATAACTGGGGGAGGTTGGGGGGGGTGTGAATAAACCTGTTTCAAAGAACAAGGAGAAGTCTAAATGCCAGCAAAGGGCTATATGAGTCAGTCATTGGGAGAATACTATTATTGGATACGTAAGTAGGATTGTACAAAGAGCTCAGAGGAGGGATGCTACTAGAAAAAAAAAAAAAAAAGGAGAATTAATAAGGGAAGGTAGCATTTGGGTAAGTGACAGTGAATGAACCAGGCGATGTGCTCTGAAGTGCCATGAGCCAACACAGGGCCTGGAGTGAAAGCAGAGGGAGAATGCAAGGTGAGTGTGATGAAGGATGAAAAGACAGAGATCATGGACAACTGAGGAGGAGCGTTAGTGGAGACTGCTGGAATACAATGGAATGGCTGAGTGTATGTTAAAAGACTCTGCTTGGCTTTTGGCGGAATAATGGTGACAAAGTGTTTCTGTTCTACTGTGTAGGGATTAAGGAAATAAATGAGGTGGAACTCCATGGGAGGAGAGGAGGTGGTTGTGCTGAGGAGGCGGGAGGAGGCCCAGGACTCAGCTGGAGCTGGCTGGCAGAGGTGGATTAGGCTGGGATGGATGAGTGATGTGGAGGAGCACTGCCCTGCTTTTCCGAAGGAGAAAGCTGCCTTTGTCACAGGCAACGTCCTGTAGATTATGGATGTGGTTGAAGGGAATGGTGCAGTACCCAGGCATTTTTTGCATGAATTCAGGCCAGATGTGGAGAATAATTAACTACTGCTCCTGGTACAGTCAACAATGAAGCTGCAGATTTCTTGAGTCCGGAACATGCTCTACATGAAACTTCTCTTTAGTCCAGAACATGCTGAACTTGAAACTTCTCTCTTTCCAAATCCAGGGCTACAGCCTAACAGACCTGTCACAGGAATGGTTTAGGGTGGAAGAGACCTCAAAGCTCATGCAGTTCCAACCCCCTGCCATAGGCAGGGACACCTCCCTCTAGAACAGGTTGCTCAAGGCCTCATCCAACCTAGCTTTGAGCACATCCAGGGAGGGAGCATCCACAACCTCCCTGGGCAACCTATTCCAGTGTTTCACCACCCTCACTGTAAAGACCTTCTTCCTAAAGAAGAAGTTCCCCCGTGTCTGGCTGGTCATCCTTGCAGCCTGAAGCACTGCATGCCAGCAAGTCTGCCCAGGCAGAGGCTGGCAAGTGCAGCCACTTGGGTGAACAGATCAGCCCAATTTGCAGCAAGGGCCAGGGGAATCTCCAGTCCTGGAGGAGCAGATTTCTGGAGCCTTTAGTGTGGGTCTGGTTGGGAGCAGCACCGCTTCTTGTTTTGGTTTTGAGACTCCAAATTTCCAGCGAGCTGCTTTTTTGGCTAGCTTGGGTTGATTGAGTTGGTAGAGAGACAGATGTAGGTGGATAATGGGGAGAGGGGGTGGTAAGTGGCAGAGCTATTGCCTTAGAGAGAGGGAAGGATACCGTGTAAGTACTGCCAGTCCCCATTCAGTGAGCAAGTGGTGAGTCAGGGGCAGATACTGAGTCAGCAAGAAGGCGGACGGTAGGTAGGTGGGTGGAGCACCCTGGCTAGCTGGATACAAACCACTCAGCCACACCACTGCACTCGCTCCTCCTGGGAAAGCTGCAGGCAGTGGCTCAGGCTACCTCATCCTGCTTTCTCCCCCTCACATGCAGTTCTCTGGTCTGCTTTTCTGAGCCGCTGGGGCTTCAAGAGAGGGGTCCCTGACCCTGGCCTCTGACGGGTACATTTTCTCCTGGCAAACCACTTGCCAACAGTGCCTCATTGCGAGGCGTGGTAGTAAAAAGAAGAGGAACGAAAACAGCTGATGAAGGCAGGAGAGAGCCCTTCAGCCTGTCTCACCCCGAGGTAGCACTCATGCAAGTCAGGGAGCTGGTGGAAGGTAGGAGGGGGGGGAAAAATAAAAAAAAAAAAAAAAAAAAAAGAAAGAAAGAAAAGAAGAAATGAAGTAGAAAGGAGAGTGTGAGAGAGAGAAAATATTTGAGAGATGAAAAGAAATTACCATACGGCAGGATCCTGTTATTCAACCTAATTTTCAAAGGACTGCAGCTGTCGCACTGAGATAATCTGTTAATTATAACAGTCATTGTGTTTTGGCAATGGAAGAAAAAAACAGGCTCTAAACAAGGCAAGGTAGCAGGGAAAAGAGAAGGGAGGCACGGCTAGCGTGTCAAAATGCATGTCAGGTGTTAGCTTGAAATGTAGGTGGGCGAGCTGGCCGGGAGGAGGGTCCCTCCCCAGTGGGACTGAGCTGCCACTGCCTGAGGGTGGAGGGAAGGTGGAAGCAGCCATGTAGAAACACAATGTCCTGTACAGCATGGCATTACTCCTCTTGCTGGATCCAGGCACCCACTGACCAGAGGCAGAGCTTCGAGGGGCTGGAATGTCCCCACTGGCCCATGCTGCCACAGCATTTCATAGAATGGTTTAGGTTGGAAGGGACCTCAAAGATCATCCAGTTCCAAACCCCCTGTGCCATAGGCAGGGACACTTCCCACTAGAACAGGTCACTCAAGGGCTCATCTAACCTAGCTTTGAGCACCTCCAGAGAGGGAGCATCCACAACCTCCCTGGGCAACCTGTTCCAATGTCTCACCACCCTCACTGGAAAGAATTTCCTCCTAACATCCTGTTTAAATCTCCCCTCTGCCAGTTTAAGCCCATTCCCCCTCATCCTGTCATTACAAGACCTTGTAAATAGTCCCTCCCCAGCCTTCTTGTAGCCCCCTGCAGATATTGGAAGGCTATTATGAGGTCTCCTCAAAGCCTTCTCTTCTCCAGGCTGCAGAGCCCCAACTCTCTCAGCCTGTCCTCATAGCAGAGCTGCTGCAGCCCTCTGAGCATCTTCATGGCCCTCCTCTGGACTGTCTCCAACAGTTCCATGTCCTTCTTGTGTTGGGGGCTCCAGAACTGCACACAGTACTCCAGGTGGGGTCTGATGAGAGCAGAGTAAAGGGGGAGAATCACTTCCCTTGCCTTGCTGGCCACGCTGGTCTTGATGCAGCCCAGCACATGGTTGGCTGCCTGAGCTTCTCTGTGTCCCTCCACACCTTTCCTCTGCTCCTGCCCCTCACCAGATCAGGAGGGCATCTGCTGTATTTGTACCATCATCTGTAATGGTTTCTGCTTCTGTCTGACCCTGCATTTGAAGGAAACTTGAGCACAGGAGCTGCCCTCTCTTTTGGCAGCTTGAAGATGAGTGACTTAGGATAGCAGACATTCTGGCTGGGAAGGCCTTGCAAGGGCATCCTCTTCCTTTCATGGGAGTGATGGCTATGGAGTTTCTATACTGGAGCTGTACTGGGGTGGCTGATTGCCCTACTTGGAGAGAGGTCTCACTGCCAACAAGGGAAACTGTCTCAGATGGCTGCCCAGGGGAAGGTCAGCTAGAAGGTGAGAGCATGTTAAAGGAATCTGGAATGCCAATGCTTGTGCCCTGCAGGAGTTTGCAGGCCTGGAGGTATCCTCTACAGCATGATTTGCCACCGATGCACCTCGTAAAGTTATTGCTACCCTTAGCCAGCCCAGGACCTATGTGATTCCTTAGGCTATGAGTCCCTCCAGTTAGAGACAATTGTGAGCTATAAGGCAAGGACTAATCCCTTCCATGTCCTTTCCCCGCCCTACCAGCAAGGCAGCTTGTTTTGGGGCATTCCAAACAGCTGGCTTGTTGGGGATGTTTTATCATCCAGAAATACTGGAGCTGTGCTTGGTTTGAGTGAGGGCACCTCTCAAATGCCTTGTGGTTCTGCCATTTACAGCCAGCCCCGTGAAAGCCAAGAGGTGCTGCTGCAGAAATATTGCAGCAAGGCCAGCACAGGACAGCAGATGTGTCAATAACCCTGAGAGAGTGGATGTCTTCACAGTGACATTGCATACAACCCAAGAATTTCTCCTGGCCTCATGCTGGACATGCTGCCCTTCCTGCAGCAATACCTTACACATAGAGTCAGCATTCCCACCCTGCTCCCTACAGAAGATCCCTCCCATGCACCCAGAACCCCCATTCCTGACCTGCTACCTGCTACCTGCTACCAGCTCACACATACTCCAACAGAGGTTCCAGTCCTGTCCCTTCCTCCCCAACAGCTCCTAGAGAGCAGAGGTGAGTCCTAGAGCAACTCTCTGCCATGTGCACATGCCAACAGCCAGCCCTCACACCCTGCTCCCTACAGTGAGTCATGTTGGGGGGCACATGCAGGAGGAGCACTCCCACCCCTTTTCCTGCAGCCCTTCTCTCGCACACACACTCACACAACCACAGCCATCTCCTGTCATCCAGGCATGCCCATGCTCAGCCTGTGCTTCCCCCCTGTTCCCTGCAGCCCCCCACACATGGCCACACTCCGACCCCTTTCTGCACAGGGACTCCTTCAGGCCAGCACTCCTGAATCCCCCCATACACTGACAGACAGTGCTTTCATAGACCACAGAATGGGTTGGGTTGGAAGAGACCTCCAAAGGTTGTCTACTCCAACCCCTCTGCAGTCAGCAGGGATATGCTCAACTAGATCAAGCTACCCAGAGCCCTGTTGAGTATCTCCAGGGATGGGGCCTCAACTACTTCCCTGGGCAACCTGTTAATAGTGTTTCACTACCTTCATGGTAAAGAACTTGTTCCTAACATCTGTTTTAAATCTGCTTTTCTATTTGCCCCTCATCCTGTCACTGCAGGCCTTGGTGAACAGTCTCTCTCCAGCCTTCTCATAGGCACCTTAAAGTACTGGAAGGTCTTTACTAAGTCTTCCCAAAGCCTTCTCTTTTCCAGACTGAGCAACCTCAGCTCCCTCAGCCTGTTTTCACAGCAGAGATCATCTTCATGGCCCTCCTCATGGCCCACTCTATCAGGTCCATGTCCTTTCTGTATCGAGGGCTTCAGAGCTGGATGCAGTACTCCAGGTGACATCTCCCCAGAGCAGAGCAAAGTGGCAGAGTCACCTCTCTGGATCTGCTGGCAATGCTTCTTTTGATGCAGCCCAGGATGTGATTGGCCTTCTGAGCTGCAAGCTCACACCATCTGCTCATGGCCAGCTTCTTGTCCACCAGCACCCCAAAGGCCTTTTAGAATCATAGAATGGTTTAGGTTGGAAGGGGCCTCAAAGATCATCCAATCCCAGCCCCTGCCATAGGCGGGGATTTTTATTTTTTTTTTAAAGTTTTAGGGTTTTTTAATGTGGTGAGCAGTCTTGTTGAAGAGTGACAGTCATAAATCATGAATATGAGATCTTTTGTGGGAGATCCACAGGGCTGCTTCGCTCTGGCACTTCCACAGGGCTGCTTCGCTCTGGCACTTTCTCCCCACCAAGGATTCCGTGCTGCACAGAGATTGACCCCCATAACGATTTGGCCTGCATGGAGACCCCATCACCTACAGCAACTCTTGCACATATACTCCCCTTCTAGCTTATGCCCCTGGGGCTAACAGCACACTCCCTTTCTCTTCAGTCACTCACAGCTGTGTGAGCTGGGGTTGTTCAGCCTGAAGAAGAGGAGGCTGAGAAGAAATCTCCTCACTCTCTACAACTACTGAAAAGGAGGTTGTAGTGAGGTAGGGGATGGCCTCTTCCCCCAGGTAACAAGTGGTAGGATGAGAGGAAGTGACCTTAAGTTGCACCAGGGGAGGTTTGGATTGGATATTAGGAAAAATTTGTTCACCGAAAGAGTCATTGGGCACTGGAATAGGCTGCCTGGGAAGGTGGTGAAGTCACCATCCCTGGAGCTGTTTAGAAGATATTTGGATGAGTGTGGTAGTTCAGGAGTTGCCCACCCAACCCACACTTTTGAAATAACCCAGGCTAGACCCAGCCAGCTGGAACTTAGTGAATGAAGCTTTATATTTTCAGCTTAGCACAATATACAAGCAATATACATTATATTATACAATATGATATTGTATACTATACTATATTATATTGTATATTATACAATATACATTACAGATATTTACAGATATATACAGTAAAAAGGTAATACAGAAACACCACACCCCTTCCAGTCGCCAAGAGAGGTTCCCAACCACCCTTCCACCATCTACCCACTGCCCAATCTTATCCCAGTATCTGTCTTACATGCCAGGTAAGTGAGGAAGATTGGCCAGGGGCAGTTAGAAGCAAGAATTGATTAGCTGGGTTACACAGATCCAGCTAGAAGCCAGGGAGAGAGAGCAGCCAGAGCCAGACCTGAGCAGCAAAAACAGCTCTGCCTTATCTATGTTTTGGGTTCTTACTTTTGTATGTCTCAGCAAATCTGAGTGGAGTAGACTCAATTTTGTTTTCCTTTCTCAGCCTATGATCTAATTTCTCATGAAAATCCTCCAATTAGCCTCAAAGCAGCAAAATGAGGTGCCTGGGGACATGGTCTGACACAGGGAGATGCTAGGTTGTGGTTGGATTCAATGACCTTAAGGCTTTTTCCAGCCAGGTGGTTGTGTGATTCGTGCACACTCATGCACAGGCACAGGCAGAGCTCTTTTGCTGTTGCACTCCCTATGGCAGGTCCATGCTGACAGTCACACAGAGCCTGTGCTCTCTCCCCATTGCCAACAAGAATTCTTTCTAAGCCTTTGCACTGCTTCATGTCTGGGCTCATGGAATCATACAATCACACAATTTCAGTTGGAAAAGACCTTTAAGATCGTTAAGTCCAAGCATTACCTAATTCTAAGTCTGGTGTTAAACCTTATCTCTCAGGACCATATCTCTGCATCTTTTAAAACACCTCTAGGGATGGGGATTCAAACACCACTCTCTGGGGAGCCTGTTTCAGTGCTTGAGAACCCTTCCCATGAAGAAGTTTCTTCTTACAGCCAACCTAAGCCTTCTGTGGTGGTTTGGCAGTTATCTGCTGCTCACCCCGTCCCCCCCCCAGTTTTGAAATAACCCAGGCTAGGACTCAGTCAGCTGGAAGCTAATAAATGAAGCTTTATATTTACAGCTTTGACAATATACAAGCAGATATTTACAATGTATAATATATTTACAGATATATACAGTAAAAAGGTAATACAGAAACACCACAACCCTCTCAGAGATCAAAATCCCTAAGAGGGGTTTCTAACCACCCCTACCACCTTTCCTACCTTCCCCAATCTTATCTCACCATCTGTCAATGCAGCAGTTAGGTGAAGGTAGATCAGCCACAGGGTTTAGCAGCAGGAAAAGAAGTTAGTGGAATTATTCAGAATCAGCTACAAAAGGCAGGAAGAAAGAACCATGCAAAGCCCCAGCCCAAAGTGGTCTGAAGCAGTCTGACTTATCTATATTTGGGTTACAACTCTTAGAAACAATTTTTCTTTCTTCTTGCTCAGTAAAGCTGTGAGTGAAGTAGCATCGTCTGTTTTCCTCTCTTGGCCTATAGTCTAATTTCTCATTCAAATCCTCCAATTAGTTCAAACCAGCACACCCTCCCAGTGCAATTTAAGAGAAGAGACACCAAAGGGAGTGATATTTCCCAGGCCTCCCTCTCCCAGGGAGCGGGAGTGACAAAAGCAGCTTTATTGCTGCTAATATATATTTTTTTATAGAACCTGTCATCTCTTGACATCCTCTTCTACCTGGAGAAGGCTGTTTCCCATGCCTACCCCCATGCACACACAAGTGGGCTGCTTCCACAGGGTGTCTGGGTGGAGCTGGCTTGGTGTAAATCCCCCTTAATCTGAAATAATCATATTAATATAAAAGGTAACCACTTCACTTCGGAAAACAAAGGTGGCTTTCTGGCCTGCCAGGGAACCGCTGGCATATGAAAGACCTTTCTCCCAATATTTATCACTCTAAAATAAGATTTAAGCTTCTAAAGCTCTCCCTTTTCTTTTATGCTTCTGAGCTGCTTCATTTTTGTCCCTTGAGCTTTCCTATTCTCTCTTCCTTGCTGCCTAACAAATTAGGTATCTAATCGCTGCTGGGGAGGCACGATGGGAGAGCAGAGGTTTGTATACAGGCTTATGTTGGTGGGTTTTATTGGTTTTTGGCTTTTTTTTTCCTGGCTGGTCTTTAAGCTGTTTGACCCAGAAAAGGTTTTGAATCAAGCCTGGGTGCACAGGTAATGCATCTGGAGCTTCAGGTTAACACCTGAGCTCTTCCCGTGCCCTGAACTGACCAAGGCAGGACCGCACAGCAGCATCTCCTTGAGGTACTCCTGCAGCCTGTGTTTCTCCTCTCTGCAGGACCTTATCGTTGCTGGCCAGAATTGCAGCCCTGAGAGCATCTCTGCAGCAGTGTCCTGCAAGGAGAAGCAGAGATGCTCTGTGAGCTTCCTGACCACAGTGTCCTGCTGGGGTCCTAGTGCCTTGACCTTCTGTGTGTAAGGGACAGCTGGAGTTTGTCAGCTGTGAGCTTCCTCCCCACTCACGGCAGGGCCAGCCCAACTTTCAGAAGGATGATTTTAATCCCAGCAGGTACTGTGGATTAATATATAATGAAATGAACCTGCCCAGAGCTGAACCACGAGGTTTCTCTTGTGGCAGCACTCTGCCAGAACTCACAGAGCCTCCAGTAGTGAGTGCTGATACCAGTTCAACCCCAGTAAGGGATGAAGTCTTGGCCTGGTTAGTGACATGAGAACACCTTCTATTGCACGAATTTTTAGGCTAGCTCTAAAACGGTTTCTTTTATTTTTATGTTTCTGCCAAAGCCAAACTTTTGAAGCCACAGGGCCAACTGCAAACAAAGGTAACACTGGGATGGATTGCAGAGATGCTGAGATTTTGTGTGCTTCATGAAAACAGGGGGAATAGATTAGAGAATAGAGAACATGAGAGAGAAACCTTTGCAGAGATCCATTAAAGGAATGAGAGCTGTGTGCACTCAACCCTTACTGGACATCAGAGAAGCTGCAGTAGAAGACATTCTCTCTCTCTTTCAGACACATAGACACAAATGTCTTTCATGGCACAAATCCATGTGCCGTCAGGCTTCCTGATCCCTCTTCTCTTGGTCTCAAACTGCTCAGGGATGCTGGAACATCACAGGTCACAGCCATGTTTTTTTAACTCCGTGACTCAGTGGTAACTCCTGCAATAAATGAGAGCATCCCTGAAAGCAGTGGGTCTTGTAATGACAGGATGAGGGGTAATGGGCTTAAACTGGCAGAGGGGAGATTTAAATGGGATGTTAGGAGGAAGTTCTTCACAGTGAGGGTGGTGAGACACTGGAACAGGTTGCCCAGGGAAGTTGTGGATGCTCCCTTCCTGGAGGTGTTCAAGGCCAGGCTGGATGAGCCCTTGAGTGACCTGTTCTAGTGAGAGGTGTCCCTGCCTATGGCACAGGGGGGTTGGAACTGGATGATATTTGAGGTCCCTTCCAACCTAAACCATTCTATGATTCTATGATTCTGTGATAGGGAAGGGACTGCTGTTGCCTGTCACAGCTCTCCTGTGAAATTCTCCCACATCACTCTCACTATAGACAAGGTCAAGAGGAAGGACCATCTCCAGGTGATGGTTTGATGCATCTGCAGTGATGCTCAGACCAGTAAGTATCACAGAAACTATCCAGCAGATGTGGAGGGTCCCTTAAAGTAAGGCACCAACTGCCAGTACCACACACCTCTGGGAAAAGTGCTTTTGGAAAGTGGTTAGACAAATCCTGGAAGAACCTTGATGGGGAGGCAAAGCCTTGTGGAGGTGGTGTTCATGCCCTGAGGCTCACCGGGAGCAGGCAGCACACTGAGCTGGGAAGAGGGCTGATGCCCAGCTGCAGCACAAAGCACAAGAAAGCAGCAGGAGCCTTGGCCTGGTTTCGGGGTGTCCCCAGAGGAGCCAAGAATGTTTGGCAGGCTTTTAATGCATGCATTTGTAATGGCAGGCTCTTAGCACCGTTTAAGCAATGGTAGAATTAAGTGCTGGCTTTTCCAGTGCAGTGGGGCCCAGGAGGACAAGGTTGACAGGGTTAGAATTTCAGGCTCAAATTGCTGCTGCTGGTGGCTTTTCTGGTTGCTTTTTTCACAGCATGGCCTCTATAATTTGTATCCTCACTCCTGGTCTTTCTAACTGCTCAGCCCCTCAGTTGGTCTCTCGTATCATTCCTGCCCACACTTTCAGTGGTTGTTCCTGGTCTTATACCTGGAAATCTAACTAGTGACTGCACTCCTGTCTCACCTTCATCCTTGAGCCAAAGGTCTGTCTGGGGTTGTCTGAACAACCATCTCCTGACTCACATTTGGGAGTCTCCTCCCTTCCTCTTTCCCTCTCTACTCTCTCCTCTGGACAGCCCTTCTGCTCTTTCCCACACACTCTGATGCAAAGAAATGCCAACAATATAGAGGCAACTGCTGGCAGGAAATAAACCTGAAAGAAGTCATTGGGAACTTGAAGCTGATGCATTGACTTTGTACCAGCCCAGAAGAGTATAGCCATTTATGGACACAATGACATTACTGTTCCTTGGTGCTCTTGCATGCATGAACATGGCTGGGGACCAAAGGCAGGAGTAACAGCCATTTGGGTTACACTTAAGAGCATTGGAACCCTACAGACCCAGCACATGGGAGAGGTGACCTTGCACCTACCCTAAAAAATAGATCCCATGTCCCAACTTTTCCTCTTGTTTGTAACCATAGCCTCACTCCAAACCAGGCTCTCCACAACTCATGCATCTCCCTTCCTCAGATCTCCACTGGGATGGAGTTGCTTGCCCTTGCTCTTCCTGTCCACTCTCCTCCATCCCTGCTTCTTCATGCTCTGTTGCTAGAGAGGCAAAAGAGGGAAACAGCCAACTCCACTGTCAGCACCTTTCAGGCCAGCAAAAAGGACAGAGTGTTGCTTCCTTGCGTTGTTGGACTCCAACACTATCTGATTTATTTTCATTTAGCTGTAGACATTTGAGGGAGGGCATGGTGCTGACCCCCATCCCTGGCTTCCCCTTGCCTGTGAGTTGCCAGCTGCTCCCTACAGGGCAGGGCATGGCTGTGGTGGAGCTGGAGACTGGCACTCCTGTGACAGTGCTGCGGCAGGGACTGATGGCACTGTGATCAGCTGAAATGGGGACAGGGCTGGCCTCAAGGCCCTTCAAGCCAGTGCAGTAGTGAAAAGATGGGTGTCACTGGGGGACGAATGTCAGGGTTTGCATATTTCTTGCACATAAGCTACCCTGGAGAGCCAAGAGGATCAATGTGTTTGGTTTGAGGAAGGGCTTGGCCCTTGCTTTGGCCTGTGGCTGAGGCAAGTGTTCAGAGGCTCTTCTCTGCATGGTCCCCTTCTTTTTATAGAAGTGTGGACTTGCTCAAGCTGGAAAAGACCCTTAATATCTTTAAGTCCAACTGTTAACCTACCACTGCCCACCACTAAACTATGTCACTAAGCACCACGTACCTCCAGGTATGGTGACTCAAGCGCTTCCCCTGGGCAGCCTGTTCCAACACTTGACAACCCTTTCAGTGAAGACATTTTTCCTAATGCCCAATCTAAACCTCCCCTGGTGCAACTTGAAGCCATTTCTTCTTGTCCTATCTCTTGTTACTTGGAAGACGAGACTGACAGCCACCTTGTTACAACAAGCCTCCTTTCAGATAGTTGTAGAGTGGGATAAGGTCACCACCTTCTTTTCCATCCACTCCCTAATCCAGTCATCACTTTTCCAGGCTGCTAGGCTATCTCCTCTTCCAACCCCTCTCTGTGCAACTTGAGTGCAGCCTCCTGAGTGGGATGGGGTGGTCCCAGCAATTACTGGGGAGGAGCTGCAGAGGAACCTGGTCCTGGCCTAAGAGTTTCTCATTGTGAACCCTGAACAAGCTACATCAGGTGCTGATGACTTCAGCCCAACACTTGGAACAGCCTGCTCTACCAGAATAGGTCAAAGCAAAGGGGCTGGGAGGTTCCTGTGTGGAGTTGGATGTTTCACAGGGTGTTTGATGAGGAGAGACAGACAGGCTAAAGTATAATGCTCAGAGAAGGATGCTGACTGAAATCTGAGCTAAGTTTTTCATTGCTTGATGAGGAGCATCCTCTGGCCTCTTCACAGTGGACACACTTTGAGCACCAAGAGTGCAAAACCTGTGATTTTTATCTGCCACAGTTTTGTTCAGTGGAAGAGACTGGGCAAAGTGAAGGAGCATTAGAGAGAAAAGTAAAGGGACAGAAAAGGTATGGAAGTTTGGCTGGATCTCTGTGTGGAGTCACCTCTGGACAAGGTGGAACAAGGCAAGGGACGAGCTCTGAAGAATATCAGAAGCCTGGGGGGTCTCAACCTGTAGAGTGCCAGATGTGCCTCCTTTCTGATGCATCTGGGGAGACAGTGTCAGGAAATTATTTCTCATTGGATTATAAGGCTGGGAAACAAAGCAACAGACTGTAAAAACCTCTGCCTTCTGCTTCAGTGCTGGCTGATGCAAAGCTGAGGCAGCAGCTGGAGGCCATCATATGACAGCCACAAATGACTTGAGTTTTGTGGCCTCAGATGCTGAGCTGTGGGGAAGAGAGGCTTTCTCTCTGTCTTTTCCATTGGTCTAGCTCTTCTCTCCCTCCCCTTTCCCATCTTGGCCTTACTTTCTGGATTATTGAATATTTAAGTGTTTCTCTGTGACACTATCTCTGATCCTTTAATCCAGCTGGCCTGGTAATTCCACAGACCCGAATCAGCTCAGATTTCTCCACAGACATAAGCCTTGTTCCTCAAGGGTTCACTCCTCCTCCATTTATCTTCCTTCATTTTATTTCTGCCCTTTGTGTCTCTCTGCTAGAAATTGGTTCGGGTTTTGCAGCAAAAGCTTCAGTGATATCTTTAGTGAGCAGTCTCTCCCCAAAATAAAAGGAGCGAGAGGGAATCTTTATTTTTCAATAACTAAGAATATTTCCACTATTTTAAAAAATTGTTTTATTTCTCCTCAAAATTAAAAAAAAATTAAAAAGTGTGGTGCCTACATTTTATCTGCTCCATGAAATTATTTCCTTGGAGAAAACCCCTGCCAGGCTCCTGTCTCAGCTCAGTGGGAGAAGAGTTGAAGCTGTAGCTGGAGGGAAGGGTGCTCCAGGCTGCCCTTCTCAGTCAGAATCAGGATCTTGCCCATGGCCCCAAACCACATTGAAACAAATGTCACTTTGATGCTGATTCCTGCAAGGTGTCCTTTCCCACAGCACTGCAGTGTTCATAAGCCCCCAAGGAAAGGTGGCAAGCAGGAAGGTGGAAGCCGTGCACCTCTCTTTGGTGGGGGTTAGGTGGGTGATGTGCTCCAGCTGAGGAGTGCTGCCATGAGAGACTGGAGGCTGGTATTTGACACACTGCCTTCACCCTTCCCCCCTCAGCACGCTCAAGCCAGGCTGGCTCACCTCAACAGCCTTGTCCTCGCACCGAGCGGCAGGGACAGTTTTTAGAGCACAAGTGGTTACACGTGGCTTGAATTATTTATCCCTCTTGCATCAAGAAAGGAAGGAAACCAAGAAAAATGTTGGGGTTTTTTTAGTTTTTTTTTTTTTCTTGTCATGGGGAGGAGATTTGTGTTTTTTCCCTACTTCATGTATTCTGTGCACACCATCTTCAGGTAGCTGAAAATCCATGGCTCTGGATGTGCTTGAGGCTTGCTTTGTTTACGCTAGCGGTCTCCAGCTGCCTGCAGCCTTGTATTTCCATCTCCCATACTACTGCCTTCCCCCAGGTCCCTGGCTGTGTTCACATTAGCTCAGAGAACCCAGGTATCCTTCTGTGTTCTCCTGATACAGGAGTATACAGTGAGGGTTCCCTTCTCAAAGGCTTATCAGTGTGCCAGGCATCCTCTCTTACTCGAACCCCTCCTCGTAATCCTGTGTCGTCCCCATCTTCTTTTTCTCACGAGCCCTTGCTGTCAATACCCTTATCACAAAGACCCCTCCAACTGATGTCTCTTCTTGTCTCCCGTGTGTTCTCTTTTCCAGATTCCGGTGACAGATGGATCTCTCTCGTGTGCACTTGCTCTTTCCCTCTCTTTTT
>VWZI01023951.1:154717-171732 GCA_013396835.1 Psilopogon haemacephalus | reverse complement strand
TTTTTGGTTGTTGTCAATGTGTTTGATCTGAAGCTCTGAAGCTTCTCAGAGGGAACTCTGGAGAGAAAGAAGAGAAGGAGAAGGAACCAAGGAAGTGTGAGCGACAGAGGAGGCAGCCCTGCCTTGTTCTTGTGATTTGGAGATCACATCGTGGAGAGATGGGGGAAGACTAGAGGCTGGGAGAAGCTTTTTTTTTTATTTCTTTTTTTTCCTGGGGGTGAGTTCAGTGTGGGTGGGGGGGGGGGGGGAGGGAGAAAACTGGAAAAGGTGGGTGAGTTGCTCATCAGGCAAGATTACTTATCCTCAGCCTGAATTTTTGTTTAGAAAAGAAGCACAAGGTAGTGCCCTTCCAGCCCAGTCACCCACGATCATAGCTTTTGGGTGTGCTGGAAGCAGACTGTGCGTGTTCTGCCTGCTCCATGCTCCTGGCTCGACCCAGAGGGCGAGAAGAAATAATAATGGTGACGACACCCAACAGAACTGGGATGCTCACGCCCTTCCATTGCTAAACCCCAGTTATTGCTCCTTTCTCTTCCCTCTGCCCCTTAATTTCCTTTCACTGTGGTTCCCCATATTTGGGGTTGTTTTGTTTCTGTTTATCTTTTTTTTTTTTCTTTTTCCTCCTGATGAGGGCACCACTGCAGACCATGATGTGCCTGGGGTTGTGGACAGCTGCCCTGCTCTGCTTGTTTTCCCCCGGCACTGTGCGAGGTGACTGTTGGTTGATTGAGGGGGACAAAGGTTACGTGTGGCTGGCCATCTGCAGCCAGAACCAGCCCCCGTATGAGACCATCCCCCAGCACATCAACAGCACAGTGCACGACTTGCGTCTGAATGAGAACAAGCTCAAAGTGGTGCTGTACTCCTCCCTCAACCGCTTTGGCAATCTGACTGATCTGAACCTGACCAAGAACGAGATCTCTTATATTGAGGATGGGGCTTTCATGGGCCAGTCAAACCTCCAGGTCTTACAGCTGGGCTACAACAAGCTCACCAACCTGACAGAGGGCATGCTGCGGGGCATGGCCCGGCTCCAGTTCCTCTTTGTGCAGCACAACCTAATCGAGCTGGTCACCCCAACTGCCTTCTCGGAGTGCCCCAGCTTGATTAGCATTGACCTGTCATCAAACCGCCTCAGCCGCCTGGAGGGGAACACTTTCACCAGCTTGAGCAACCTGATGGTGTGTGAGCTGGCTGGGAACCCCTTCAACTGCGACTGTAGCCTCTACAGCTTTCTTAACTGGCTGGCAGTCTTCAACAATGTCACCAAGAACTATGACCGGCTCCAGTGTGAGACTCCACGGGAGTTCGCTGGGTACCCGCTCCTGGTACCTCGGCCTCACCACAACCGCAATGCCATCACCATCTTCCAGTCCATGTGCAGAGGTGGCACCATCCCCTCCCTTTCCAGGGTCAACCCTACCCCTTATACACCTGACTCCCAGAGAGATCTAGATGAAGGCTCGGCAATCAGCCCTGGTGACTTCCTCTCTGTCAAGCCTCCAGCCTCCTCCACTACTGACTCCTCCTTCAGTCCCAGCATCAAGCTCCATGATGTCACCATCACCTCAGCCATTCTGATGGTAACCATCCCGATGCCCTATAGTAAGATGTATGTGCTGGTCCAATACAACAACAGCTACGTTTCTGACATAGCCACACTGAAAAGCAAGAAGGAGTATGTCACTGTCAACAAGTTGAAGGCCCACACAGATTATACGTTCTGTGTGGCCTCCATCCGCAACAACAGGCGCTACAACCACACTTGCCTGACCTTTGCAACCCGGAGCAAAGGCAGGGAGGATCCTATTTCCAGTACTTCCACCACCACCCATTATATCATGACCACCCTGGGTTGCCTCTTCGGGATGGTCATTGTCCTGGGGGTGGTGTACTACTGCTTGCGCAAGCGAAGGATGCAGGAGGAGAAACAGAAGTCCCTCAACGTCAAAAAGACCATTCTGGAAATGCGTTATGGGTCAGATATTGATACCAGTACCATGGTCCATCCTTCCCAGAAGCTGGGTGAGCCACCAGTCATCCCTGTCTCAAGAATGTCCTCCATCCCTTCCATGATTGGGGAGAAGTTGCCCCCATCAAAGTCAATAGAGGCTGGGATGGAGACTCCTAAAGTCACCACTAAAGGTAACTACATCGAGGTGCGGACTGGTGGTGGGGATGGACTGGAGCGAACCCAGCGGGATGAGGATCTGAGAGAGCTTGACAATGGGCAAGGCTCAGCTGCTGAGATCTCTACTATAGCCAAGGAGGTAGACAAGGTCAACCAGATCATCAACAACTGCATTGACGCTCTCAAGCTGGACACAGCCTCCTTCCTGGGTGGTGGGACTGGTGTTGACTCAGACATGGCCTTTGAGTGCCAGTCCATCCCAGCCAGTTCCTCGGGCGGGCTAGAGCGGCCCAGCTTTCTTTCCCCAGCCTACAAGGAGAGCTCCCACCACCCTTTGCAGCGCCAGCTCAGCGCTGATGCTGCCGTGGCCAGAAAGACCTGCAGTGTCTCCTCTAGTGGCTCCATCAAGAGCGCCAAGGTCTTCAGCTTGGATGTGCCTGACCACCCACCGCTCAGCAAGTCTGACTCCAAATACATCGAGAAGGGCAGCCCACTCAACAGCCCTTTGGATCGTCTTCCCTTGGTGTCCCCGGGCGCCATCCACCACTTGGAGGTGAAGCCCTCTTACCATTGCAGTGAGCACCGACACTCTTTCCCGGCCCTGTACTATGAGGAAAGTGCAGACACCTTGAGCCAGAGGGTGTCTTTCCTCAAGCCGCTCTCCAGGTCCAAGCGAGACTCCACATATTCCCAGCTCTCCCCCAGACACTACTTCTCAGGCTACTCTTCCAGCCCTGAGTACTCATCAGAGAGCACCCACAAGATCTGGGAGCGATTCCGGCCTTACAAGAAGCACCACAGGGAGGAGGTTTACATGGCGGCTGGGCATGCCCTGCGGAAGAAAGTTCAGTTTGCCAAGGATGAGGATCTGCATGACATCCTGGATTACTGGAAAGGAGTCTCTGCTCAGCAGAAGCTGTGACTCTCCCTTGCTCCTTCCAAGGAAAAAAAAAAAACACAAAAAACAAAACAAGCCCCGCCCCCCCCCAACAAACCAGATTAAAAAAACAAAAAAAAACAAAACCATGCCACTTGACTGTGAAAAATAAACACCAACAAAACCCTCCCGACAAAGACAAAACTGACAGAATCCTTTCTTAAAAGTTTACAACAACAACAACAGCAAACTCTCTCACACACAGACACACACACACACACATGCCCCCAAAATTGTTTCTACTGTGTTATGGGGACCATTGTTCTGCCTGCAGATGGTTGGGAGGAGTGTCCTGCTCTGACACTGCGGTAACGGCACTGGAGTGCGGGTGGGTGGGAATGGCCTGGGAGGAGGTGACAGCAGTGGCAGGGGAAGGGCAGGGATAGACTCTCACTGGACATGAAACAGTTGTGAACTCTTACTCTTTCTGTTCCTGTTGAGGGCTGATTCTTCTTTTTGGAAGGGAGGGGAAGGCTTCAGTTCAGGAGGCTTGTCTGCCCACCTGACACACCTGGTTTCCCAACTCTTCCATCACTCATTTTACCCTCATTTCTTTTGGCAGTGGAGGCCTGGCCCCTTCCAAGATAGGTGGGATTTGTTGGAGGAAATCATCTGCTTCTTTGCCTTTGCCCTTCCCCACCCTTCTCTGTCAAAGCTCCCTAGGCTTGCACTTTCTGTCCAGATATGTCATGAACCTCCATTCTCCCCAGAGGATGGAGAAGAGGTGTGAAGGAACAAGAGAGGCAGGATCTGTGTGCAACAGGCTCTGTGCCTTTGCTGATCTTCCGAGTTCCCTTCTGCCATGTTGTTGATGACGAATACCAGCAATTCTGGAGTGACAGAAATTCTCCAGGCCTGCTCAAAGCTAGCTGGTGCAGTGGTATGAATGTGCTCTTTGTCCTGGTGAGCCAAGTCCTCAAGGAGCGGTGGAGGAAGAGACAGGCAGGCCTAGTCTCATAGAGGTGTAAAGGGTTCCCTGCTCTCCACAAGTGTCACAGGTCAGAGGTCCTCCCTACCATACACACCTGTACTCAAGCTGCCCTTGTGCACTGCTTGCTACTCTCTGTTCATGCTTCCCTTTCTGTAAGGAAGGGACCTGGAGAGGAGCTCAGCGGAACAAGTTCTACACGAAGCTTTTGCAGCTCTTCCCAATTGCCTTGCACCATGAGACATGGGGGTGGGTGTGCACGAGGAGAACATCAGCCAGTGTCCAGAACACGATTTGAGTTGCTCATCTCACTGGGCTGATAGAAAAGCCACAAAGTGGATTCCCTTTGAATAGGCCATGGATATTCTGTCATAGATAGGAGACAGCCTAGGTTGAAGGCAGAAGCACAGGAAATGAAGGGGATGCAGGACTGGGGACTGAGAGTCACCCAGGAAGGATGGCTCCAGAAGAAGCTCCCTTTGTGTGTGCAGCCACACTGTGTACACTGGGATAGAAGAGGACACCAGCCTCTGGATGACAGTATTCTTTTGAATACTTAGAGACCCTCATGAGAGTCAGAGCAACCTATCACCTCCTAAAATCCTCCATCTTCTGACAGTTAGCTGTGAAAAATATTTCTTAGGGATCCTTTAATATCTTACCAAAAAGCCAGATTCTCTTCCTAGGTCCTGACCTCTGTCCCTTGGATAAAAGCTGGGAATGAGCTCATTGCTCTCTCTACTTTCTCCCATTTCTGAGCAGTCTGACAAAGCACAATCTTGGTGCCATCTGCCTCAAAGTTTTCTTGTGAGGCTGGGGTGCTGCCTGCTGAGTGCACCTTGCTGTAGCACAGTGGACCTCCTCTCCATGAGCTGCACACACGAGTTCTTGACAACTGCTCAGCTCAGTCAGAGCCTGTGTTCTCCGCTGGCCTTTCCCAAGTAGCTATTTTCTTTCTGAATTGCTCCTTTTGGGTGCCCGTGGGAGAACGGTGAGGGCGTAGGAGCTTCTCTGGTAGGGATTTACATGCTGGTTGCAGAGAATCTGCCTGTTAGCTGTCAGGTAATAGCACTGTCAGCTGTGAGAGCTGGTTTCTATGCTGCAGGTGACATGAGTTCTTTTTCTGTAAGTTAGGAGCAGAAGTAGGCAGAACTTGGTGTGCAAAAACCAGAGGGGGAGTCCCCAAGGTCTGAACCTGTGAAGATTTGTGGGGCTCCTTCCTTTTAGGGATGCTGAAAAAATCCTAACCCAGGTCCTCATTGCCTCAGCCTCTCTCATTCTCAGTCTGCTTCCCCACAGTCAAAGCATCATTTTGCCTTGAGTCCAGAGGTATTCCTGGGACAGAGTCCACACTGTAAGAACCATTCCAAGCCAGAGGGAGGGCTGTGTGCACACACATGTGTGCATATGTGCGGGAGGATTCAGGGAAGTCACATTACTGCTGCCAGACATTCCTTCATCTTGGGACAATGCAGCAAATCAAGAATGGTAAATGTTGTGGGAGATGCTTAGGCACAGCACAGACCTCTCCAGCTACCAGGTGGAGAGATCCCAGTGATCTTCCAGCGTGGCAGCCATCCAAGCAGGAAAGAGCAATGGCTGGGGTGTAGAACTGGACAGGAAAAAAGGGATGACAGGTATGGGGAGATGAAGTCCTCTTCCCATGTCTTCCCTACCTGTGCTTCTCTTCTATATGGTCTTGTAATCAGTCCCGTTCAGCCTATATTTTTTTGAGGGGAGCCTTAACTTCTACTGGTTTCTGCTCCCTCTCTCCATCACCCCAATGAGGCAGAAAAGAAAGGTCAGGGATAAAGATACCACCAGGCCCTTCTTTTGCCTGCTGTGGGGGTAAAGCTGGGTAGGAGGGAGCAGCCATTTCTCTCCCAGCTGTAGAACCCCCCCACTCCAAACCAGTGGGTGAAGTTTGCACAAGATGGACTGTTCTGTGGGAGGAAGAGGGCAAGGGAGGGGAACAAAGAGTCTCCCCTTCCTTCCTCCTCCCTTCTTCCTTGTCCTGCTCCCTCCTCAGGGATGAGGGCTGGCAAAGTGGCTCTAGCCCTGTTGGAGGGAAGCAGATTTACCGTTTTATTTGCATGATGATTTTGCTGTATTTTTTTTTTCTGAGCAAACACCTGTCGTGTATGTGCCAGTTTGTTGGAATTTAACCTCCTCCCCCACGGTCTCTCCTGTCCTTCTTCCTGTTTCCACTGCTCCTTTCATTCATCCCTGGTATGATTTTATGAGAGACTCCTACCAGTTTGGCAGGGAACACACCCTAAAGAGAAGCCAACACAATCAGCCCTATAAAAACCATTCCTTCTTCTTTCCAGTCTCCTTCTCCACTTGCCCTAATTGCAGTCTCCCAGATGCTCTTCAGGGTCATGTGTGCGAAGGGGGATGTGTTATATACCAAAGGCCTGCTCTTTCTACTGGCCATGAGTTATCTTAATTATTTAGAAACAAAAGTGAGGCCCATCAAGGTAGATCTCATAAGACAAATTGTCGGTACCATCCCCATGCCCTATTTCTTTTTTCCCCAAATCTACAAGCAAGGCTATTCCTGGGGGTACAAGAAGTGCTTCGTCTACAGGGAAATCTCTGCTACAGTTAAAGCTTGGTGTGGAGCTGGTGGCAGTCCCTCAGAAGACCTCCCAACATCTCACTCCCACTGATTGCAGGGAGCTCTGGACTGGGTCTGTCCTACCTCTCCTCTCCTGTGGGTGGCCTTGACAGAGGGCAGGGCATGATGAAACCTTTAAGGTCTCAGTGATGGAAAATGGTGGAGAGACTAACTGAAGTTTCTAAGTCCTCTGTGGCTCTTTTGGTTAGAGTCCCTCACTCCTGCCTTCTCCCAGGGCAAACTGCATCTGTGAGACAGAACCAGGATCAGACCCTTTCACATTTCTTTCTAGGTTGGTGACTGTTGGCACAGAAAACAAGGGTTTAGTTCTCCTCACTGGAGAGCATGGAGGGTGAGGAATGAGGTTGGGTGCTGACCCCAGGACCAGGCTTAGTGGGGCCAGCCTGGGCTGAGTTCCTGTACCCAGAAGAGCAAAGGTGAGACCCTAGTCATGATGTTTCCTTGGGGTAAAGCTCTTCCCCACCCCTGCTGGTGCTGCCCCAGCTTATGCTGCAGTACCACATTCCCCTCTCCCCCTCCTCAGTCTTCCATACTGAATAAATCCCTCCCGAGGCAGGTGTGAAATATTCATGACTGACAAATGAAGATTTATGTCGGGCTGAGGAGGACTCTGTGTGTTTGCAATGCTAATCAGCCAGCCTTCCTTCAGGAGGCTCTGCCAGGCAGCCTGGGGGGAAGGAGGGGGAGAAGGATCTGGGGAAGAGAGAGGAAGGGCAGACACAGCAGAGGTGAGGAAGGTTTGGTGGGACCAAGGAATGGACAGGCAAGAAGAGAACAGACAGAGAAATATGGAGAGAGTGAAGAAGAGGGGTAAGTTGCAAAGACCAGGGGAAGAAGAGATGACCACAGTGGAAAGAATGGGATGCTAATGGGAAAGAGGGACCAGTAAGAGGAAGAGTTGAGTGCAGGAGTGGAGGCTGTCTGGAAGGAGTTGAGGAGTAAGTCAGCAGTGCCTGAAGAAAAAGGCCGGGCAGAATTCGTGATGAGCTGTCCCCGTTTGTGAGACAGATCTCAGCACTACAGGGCAGGCAGCTGCCACACGGGTGGGAGCTGCACCAAGGGCCCCAAAAGCACATTTGCCATGCTTGCTGCTGACCAGAAAGCTCAGCTGCATCTGGAAGGAGACAGCCTCGGGGAGCCTGGACAAATGCCCCTTCCACTGCCGCCACCTCCTTCAGCATAAGCTGCAGGCAAGAAGAATCTAATGGAGCTGTGCCCTCTTGCTGGAGCCAGCCTGCTGCTGATCCACCATCTGAGCAGGAGGAAACACCCTCAGGGTGGCTCGATGAGGGACGAACACTGAGTGCCAACCCCCACCGAGCTCCGGGGGTCTCCTGCAGCGTTGAGAGAGCCTGCCCCATCTCAGCTGCCCCCTGCCCACCCTGGCCGAAGCAGGTGGCTTTGGGTCCTTCCCCAGAGAAGGCAGAGAGCGAGTGTCTGTCGCCTCCCCTCTACACACGCACGCACTCTTGCACCCCGTCCCTCCAGCCGCTTGGGCCTTCTACTGTGAGGGGCGTTCTGGGTCTGCCTCCCCTCCAGGTCCTCTGCCCTGTGCCGCGGGGAGCCCTCTCTATACCTCTCTGCGCGCAGCCCCACCCGGGCGGCTCTCTGCGGGGCTGCCCCGACCTACCCCCACGTCCCCGCCTGGAGAGAGGGCAGCCTCTGCCCGGCTTCTCCTTCTCCCTCTGGATGGGCGCCTTCTCTTCTCCTCGCCCCACTGGGAGGTAAATAACTCCTGCTCCTCTTTACGGTCTCCTCTCCGTCCGCCCCATCCTTGCGCGTTTGGCTTGGCCTTTGCCTCCCCCATAACTACCACCGCCACTGTGAGGCCTTGCTCTTGGGTGGCCTGTCCCCACCGCCTGCCCTCCACCTTCCCTGGGGGGAAGAGGCCGAGGCTGGCTGGCTCAGGCCAGACCCTCCAGGGCTGGTCCAGCTGGTCCATCCACAAGCACAGCACCTGGGTGCAGAGGGGGTGGGAAGGGGCAGGCAGCTGCTGGGCACAGAGCCAGGGGCATCAGCCCTTGAATGTAAGGAAGGGCCTGGGAGGCAGCTGCTGGGACTGGCTCCTTGTGGCCTCTTTGGTGTTCCTCCTTCTGTAACAACCCTGTGACCCCCCTGGTTGTGTATGGACAAATTTAAGTTGGAGTTATGTCCTTTTCTTCTTCTTCTTCTCCTTCTCCTTCTTCTTCTTCTTCTTCTTCTTCTTCTTTCCACCAACCTCCCACCCCCTTCTTATCTTCTTTTAAATTTTTCTTCTCTTTCTTTCCTCTCCTTTCCTTTTTCTTTCTTTTCCTCTTTCTTTTTCTTCCTTTTTCCTCTTTCTTCCCTTTTATCTTTCTTTCTTTTCTTTCTGTGTTTCAAAACTGAATGGCACGAAATCGTTTTTCCTCAACTCGGAGATTCCTGTATGGAGAGAATCAATTTCTATATTTGCAATAAATTTCTTATTTAAAAAAAAAATCCAAAAAACAACAAAGAAAGAATACAAAAAGCTGCTTCTGAGTCTCTCTTTTTTTTTTTTTAGCCTTGTTTTTTAGAGGATGGGATTGGGATTTGGGGGGGGAACATGGTACAGGAGAAACTGAGAAAGCTGGGATGGGCTGTGGGAGAAGGATTGGGAGTTCTCCCAAGCACCAGTGATCATCTGCTCCCCTCCCCCACACACACTGTTTCTCAGCCCTTGAATATCACTTTGTCTGGACACATCCTCATTTCCACTCAGTCCTCAGTTCTGCTTTGATACTGATCCCTCCTGCACGGACCAGCACTCATTCTGGGCACGCATGCAGCACTTCCTGGATGCTGGGCAGCAACTCCTTGCCCATCACCTACATAACAGCTCCTCAGCTGGTTGTGAGTAGCATCCTTTGCCCAGGCTCCAGAACTCTCTGGAGGAAGGCAGTCCAGGCCAGGTGATTCGGCCATGGATAATGACTGAGCAATCTGTAGCCTAATCCACCAGCAGATACCCTGATCTCAGCTCTTCATAAGCATCAATATTTAAAGTCGAGAACACAGACAGCAAATCTGTGGCTATTGGTGCATTCGTATACTTAATTAGGCCAATTTGTGTATGGTGACATAGCAGCCCTTCCCTTGCATGTCTTGTCTCCTCTCTGCCTCCTGGTTTTTTCCCTCATTCTTAGTTTCTTCTCCTGCTTGGCTCAGAGGGCTGCTTCTTCTGCCCTTGCACATCCTGCGTTGATCAGATAGGTCTAAGTGTGGATTCTGAGCTTCCTCCTTGGGTGTGCTGAGCTCACGGCCTCTGCCCCCAGTGTAGGGAGGGGCAGGAATAAATGATCCTGGGGGGGTTGTGAATATAAACACAACAGTGACTTTCAGCTCCTGGATACATACGCTGCAGTAGCTGATGACTCTTACTAACGCTTGAATTGATTTTAGAGCAGCCTTGGGGGCAGATGCTACTACAGGCAGATGCTTCACAGTCTGACGCGTTCTTCATTGGACTTGGGAAGAATGATGGAGTGTGGGAAGGAGTGGTGCTGGGCTGTGCACCTCTGGGGGATGGGCAGCTCTGCTGGGGTTAATGAGACCTCCGTGTGATGCGTGGAGAGCTGCATCTTTGGGTCAAGGTGGTGTTCCTGGCATCTGCATATCTGCAGTGCAGGGATGCGGGCTTTGTGAGGCAGAGGATCTCAAACTTTGGGAGGAATTAATGCACGAATTATAAAGGGGTGTAATCTAATCAGTGGAGTGCCCCCATGCTGTTTATTTTGTTGCTAAATTCGATTTTGTCTCCACAGTCCTTACATTTCATCTGGCTGCTCTGCCACGGGGAGGAGAAAGGACAAGGTGTATCTGCAGATGCTGTCTAGGGGGAGTGGGAAGCTTTGGGAAGAGAGGACTGTCAGGGCTGAAGGGATCACAAATGTCCTGAAGCCAGCTGAGTGTTGTGATTCTGAGGACATATGGAAACACAGTAATGTTTGGCCCTCTGGGCCAAAATGGTCTGTGCTGAAAGAGTTAAGCAGAGCCCATATTTAAGCAGCATTCAGCTGATTCCAGGCAGAGGCCTTGAGAGCCCTCCAGTCTGCACCAGGTTTGTAAGGTGGTGCATGCCCAGGGTGGGAATGAGGCATGAGCTGCATCTGGGAGTCTGTGTCGTTCTCTCCAGTGCCTTTAAGTGTAGCTGTGTCCAACTGACGCAATCTCTCCAGCAAACCACACTGACCTCTGCCTCCAGAACCTGCTTGGTGAGCCATGATGGCTATGTCGTGGAGTGGGAGAAAGGCTTCTCCCAGAAGTGGTCACAGTGGAGTCTCTTTCTCTGGAGACTTTCAAGGCCTGTCCGGATGCATTCCTCTGTGACCTGAGCTAGATTGTATGGTCCTGCTCTGGCATGGGGATTGGACTCAATGACCTCTTTGGGTACCTTCCAACTCCTGGCATCCTGTGATCCTGTGACAGTGTGAGGGAGGGAGTCACCTGGGTGGCCAATGCAGACTGGCCTGCCAAGCAGACCCATGGTGGAGAACAGGGCAGCTTTCCATAGCCTCATGTTTTAGGCTTGCTGCAGACTCAGGAAGATCGTTTTGTGCAGCTGGTTCATGCTGATGTGGTTCTTTTGCACCCCCATGAAGTTCAGTCAGTTACCCAAGCACAGGCAGAACTAACTTACCCATGGAGCCTTTGCTGGAAGCCACGCGGGACGGCTGAGCCCTCTCTACGATCTGTGGGCACGCCTGTGCACATGTGTGGTGGAATGAACAGGCAAGTGGGCAACATTGCCCTCTCCTGGGCTGACTGGTGGGACTGGCAGAGCGTCTCTGGTGGAACTGCAGCCTCCTGGGTGAATTCTGTTTCCCCTGCAAAGGTGACATCCTTTCTGAGCGTTCATCTCCAGTTGGCATCCTGGTGACTTTTACAACAGCTGGGTCAGATCAGGAGATATCAGTGCTCACTGCAGCTCCAGTGCCTGGGAACCCTGGGCCAAGCCTAAGAGAGCCCTCAGGGGTCACTTAACCTCCAGATAATATCGACTTCAATGGAAACAGTAAGCAGCAGCTCTGGAAGGCAGCGAACAAGTGGATGAGTGTGTGAGGGTCACACTGCCGACAATTGTCACAGTGGAAGAAGGCTAAGGAATGCTCAGGCCAACACCTCTCCCTGGGTCTTGGATGCCCTATGAGAAGAGGCTGAGGGAGCTAGGGTTGTCTAGCCTGGAGAAGAGGAGGCTCAGGGGTGACTTCATTGCTGTCTACAACTACCTGAAGGGAGGTTGTCGCCAGGTGGGGTTGGTCTCTTCTCCCAGGCAACCAGCAACAGAATGAGCAGACACAGTCTCAAGTTGTGCCAGGGGAGGTATAGGCTGGATATTAGTAGGAAGTTCTTGCCAGAGAAAGTGATTGGCATTGGAATGGGCTGCCCAGGGAGGTGGTGGAGTCACAGTCCCTGGAGGTATTCAAGAAAGGACTGGATGGAGCACTTAGTGCCATGGTCTACTTGATTGGGTAGGGCTGGGTGATAGGTTGGACTGGATGAGCTTGGAGGCCCTTCAAATATAAATTGAGAATTACAACATCGAAATTAAATTTTCATTTTTGTCATTCTGCCACAGGCTTGGTGAAGCTATGGCAGAGTGCAGAACTGCTCCCTGCCTTGGCTTCTCAAGTATCCCACAGAGATCTGTGTCTTCCTCTCCCTCATCAGGCTCACTGGAACAGAATCCACCTTCACAGCATGGATACACCTTTCAGTGGGACTGCCAGACCGCTTGACATGCATCCTCAGAGGCACCAGGAGTGAGTTTGAGGAGCTGTATTGGTGACTCCTACTAAGCAAGGCAGAAGCAAGCAGAGGCCTGGCCAATGCTACGGGGGGAGATGGATCAAAACCCTCATCACTTTTTAAATAAGAAACACTTTAAAAAAAAAAAAAAAAAAAAAAAAGCATTCAGCTCCATCTCTCTGTGTATCGCCAGAAAGGGCATCATTAAGAATTCATTGCAACTTCTGCACCCAATTTTCCAGCCCACTGCCTTGTCCCGCTTGTCTTACTCCAGCTCCAAAGACAGTGGAGGCTCTGCCATGAGCATCAAGGGACAAACGGGACCTGAATAACAAGATGGAGCTTGAGGAAAGGGTGAGGGGAGCCGAGGACCTCTGTCAGGGAGTGTGGGGAAGAGCCAGGCTTGTACACAGATTTATGAGCAGTTGCCTGCTCACACAAGTCAGAGGATTTCCTTCTATTCTGCTCTTTCCCTTCTTGAACATCTGGAGTTTATCCAGGGGTGGATTTAAGGGCTGGGATGAGTGGGGATTCCTGACAGCTGAAAACGGTCTGTTGGGTAAAGGTCTTGAGCTGAAAATGATGGCCAAGCCAAGCAGAACTGTGCCAGAGAGCAGATTGATCGGGGCAGAGAGGAGCCAGCCCTGGCAAGGTAATGCTATAAGTGCTGAAGTGGCTGCACCTGGTGTGTATGAATGCCTTCAGCTGAAGCAAAGTGGCAGCTTCTTGTCAGGATACCTGTGAGTCTGCAGGGAAAGGGATTTCATCCTGGGCTTGGCTCACACTGGGCATTGGGCCACAATAAACCTGAGACCCCAGCTTCTCAGCCCTTGCTGACAAGGTGGGAGGGGGATGGCTGTTGCCTCTGTTTATCTGCCACAGGTTTTCTGTCTCTATCTTGTGTCACCACCAGGCTTCCTGCCCGTGACACCCCTTTCTCTTTCCCTCTGCTTCTCAAGTGGCAGCCAGGGAGATAATTGGTATTTTTGACACTCTCTGTTGAGCACTTTGTGGCAGGAGCTGCCAGGATGGAGCCATGAATTAGATAATTAAAGTTAATTAGAGGCTTTCCGGGGCTGTGTTACCATACTCCAAGAGGACAGGGCACTCTTTTCACAGCCGTTGTAGGGAACGGTGCCTTTATGGGGAGAGGAGTAAGAGGTGTCGGTGGCATTGATGGTGGTTGTGGTGGCCAAGAGAAGGGTGTTCCAGCTTCTCAGTGTCATTGGAGGTACTGGGGTGGAGCAAACAGCTCAGAAAATTGAGAAGCATGGTTGGATGCAGGCTGAAGTGAGGAGACATGATGGTGGAGAAAATGCAGCTGAGAGAATCAGTTGTCAGCACCAGCTGGTGGCATTCAGCTTTTGCTGCAGCAAAAGCAGTGGATCTCTCAAACCTAGCAGGTAAAAGAGAGGCCCTGAGGAAACAGATCAACCTGAGCTATTCCTGAGGCTTAATGACTGATGTAGTGCAGGTGAAGAGTTTTTAAACTCCTACGGAGCTGTGGGCAGATGTTGGAGGTATAGCTGGGTGGCAGTTCCCCCATTCGTCCTCATTTCTGCCTCTGCTTCTGCAGGGAGAGTTGGAAGAAAGAGCTTGTCAGTGCAGCATCCATAGAAACCAAGGCCTGAGTGATCTCTGAAAGGCACTTGTCCACCCACACCTGCCAGATGACAGCTCCACTCTGGCATGTGTGGCCTGCTTCTGTAAGAAGACATCACGGACCCTTCTATGACCCCTGCTTCTCAAGGAAGTTTAGCCTGCCCATGGCTGAGTGTGCACTGGACAAGAGCACCAGAGCAGTGGTGGAGAGTGAAGGAGAGAGACCATTCTTCAGGTTTTGCTGTCCCCATCAGACAAGCTGCTCTGTCTGCATTCACTCTGACAGTGTTGGGTTCCTTGTCTGTGGGGATGATGAGGAGACACTGACCACTCATCACCATAGAATCATAGAATGGTTTAGTTGAAAGGGATCTCAAAGATCATCCAGTTCCAACCCCCTGCCATAGGCAGGGACACCTCCCACTAGAACAGGTCACTCAAAGCCTTATCCAACCTGGTCTTGAACACCTCTAGGGAGGGAGCAGCCACAACCTCTCTGGGCAACCCATTCCAGTGTCTCCCCACCCTCACTGTGAAGAACTTCCTCCTAACATTCCATTTAAATCTCCCCTCTGCCAGTTTAAACCCATTACCCCTCATCCTGTCATCAATTGTCCCTCCCCAGCCCTCCTGTAGGCTCCCTTCAGATATTGGAAGGCTACTATAAGGTCTCCTGGAAGCCTTTTGTTCTCCAGGCTGAAGAGCCCCAGCTCTTGTAGCCTTTCCTCATAGCAAAGGTTCTCCAGACCTCTGATCAACATCATGATCCTTAACAGAGAAGGGGACACTAATTTCCCCAGCCCTATTGTGCAGTCAATGTGTCTGAAGGAGAAGCTGCCCGAGGCAGCTGAGGTGACAGCTCTCCATCCTACTTGTAGTTGTTGTCCTGAAGAGGTCACCTTTGCTAGCATAGCCTCTCAACACCCCAGTGCCTTCTCAGAGGAACAAAAAACTTGTCTTATTACTAAAAGGCCTTAGAGCAATCACTCTGGCATATGATGTGGTCTTTCCACAAGAGGATGAATTTCAGGTTCACTACACCTGTAAGTTTACACCTTTGTACAGCTCCCGGGTCCAAAGAGACTGAAGAATCCCTTTCTGGCTCTAGGGAAGGGATGGACTTCTCTGGGTTGCTTGGAAAGTCACATCCCTTATTCTCCAGATAAGTTTCACCAATGTCTTTGAGAAATGGAAGAGATTTGGCTCCCTCACTTTCTCTCCACATCACTAAATCTCAAGTCCAATCAGTGTGGTGGATAGAGAGAGGCAACACATGATGGTAATCAGACCTCAGGGCCTCTTCTGCCTGGACACTTCTCTGTGAGAAGCATCCAGTCATCCAGAGCCCTGTCAGAGCAGGACACATCTTCTTTTCTCACCCTGGCTTTATCTAGCATGATATGGCCATCACAGCTCTTCTCCTTTCCTGCATTCTGTGTTTCCTCACAATTCTCACCCACCACTCCCTTCACACATCCTTTCCACGCCCCACCCCCAGCTTCTGTTGCTATCTCTCACCTCTGTTCCTCAGAGAACCACAGCTTCCTCCATCTCTCCTTCACTTTCCTGATCTTTTCAGTCACCACCTTCCAAATGTTTCCATTTCTTTCCCTCTACTCAACCCCATCTATCTCCTCCTGTGTCCACGTATTTTCCTCTCTTCTATATCTAATGTAATTCCTCACATCCTGAGTCATCCCAACCTGCAAGGAATTGGTTTCCTGCAGGGAAACAGAATGTCAAAGAAAAAAAAAAAAAAGAAAAAGAAAAATCTTTGTTCACCAAAAATTAAATATTGACCATATGGGGTGGAAAAAAACCAAGGAACCAGAGGAGGTAAAAAAAAAAAAAAAAAAGCCAGCTCATTGCTCTAAAAGGACTGAAGAAAGGCAAAATTTGTTTAGACTATCAGGTAGTGACAGGACTAGGGGGAATGGGGCAAAGCTGGAGCTGGGAAGATTCAGACTGGATGTGAGGAGGAAGTTCTATGACACCATGAGAGTGGTGAGAGCCTGGAATGGGTTGCCTAGGGGGGTGGTTGGGGCCACATCCCTGGAGGTGTTTCAGGCCAGGCTGGATGAGGCTGTGGGCAGACTGATCTAGAGTAGGGTGTCCCTGCCCATGGCAGGGAGGTTGGAACTAGAATGATCCTTGTGGTCCCTTCCAATCCTGACTGATTATGTGATTGAAGGATAAGTATTCACCGCTAGGATTTGGGCGTTTCTGCATCACTGCATCACCCCAAAGCCCTGCTAAAATTCTTAGCCAGCCATGCACTGCACTGAGGTCCAACTGCAGTGCATTGGGGTTGAGAAGAGGGTGGACTATGAGATGCAGCTGAGATGCAGTCAGTGTGTGAAACAAACTTAGGATGTCTCTTTCACACACACAGTCCTACAGCTTTGTCCTTCTAGGCTGAGTCAGGGAAGAAATTTAATTTTAGGGGGAAGGTACAGAGCCTACTGAACCTTGCTTTCATATTAAACAAGGGCTGTAATAAACTCAAGACACAGCCCTTCAAAATAAGAAAAAAGGGAAACGCAGCCCCCACCAAGCAGATGGATTTTGTCTGCTTTGGTTATTTCTGTGGCAGTGCCTCTGCCCAAATTAGCCCAGCTGTTGACTTTTACAGAAATGACCTTGATTGAAGGGTAGGAGGGACAGGGGTAGGTCCATTCTAACATGGTGCCATACCATCAGAAATAGGAGCCTGGTGAACACTGACCCATATGGCACCAAACTGGGAGGCTTGGCTGATCCAGCTGAAGGCTGTGCAGTCATCCAGCGAGACCTGGGCAGACTGGAGAGCTGGGCACAGAGGAACCTAATGAGCTTCAACAAGGACAAGGGCAGAGTCCTGCACCTGGGGAGGAATAATAAACTCCACCAGTATGGTTGGGAGGTGATCTACTGGAGAGCAGCCCTGTGGGGAGAGACCTGGGAGTGCTGGTGGATAATAAGTCACCCATGGATCCGCAATGTGCCCTGGTGCCAAGGAGGCCAATGGGATCCTGGGGTGTATTAAGAA
>VWZI01023951.1:133424-154666 GCA_013396835.1 Psilopogon haemacephalus | reverse complement strand
ACAGGCTCTGCTCACTTGCTCCCTGGGATAGCACAAGGAGCAATGGATGTAAGCTGCAGCACAGGAGGTTCCACCTCAACACAAGGGAGAACTTCTTTACTGTAAAGCTCACAGAACACTGGAACAGGTTCCCCAGAGAGGCTGTGGAGTCTCCTTCTCTGGAGCCTTTCCAAGCTTGTCTGGATGTGTTCCTGTGTGACCTGAGCTAGATTGTATGGTCCTGCTGTGGCAGGAGGGGTTGGACTAGATGATCAATTTGGGTCCCTTCCAACCCCTGACACCCTGTGATCCCTGAAAAGTATTTCCACATGGAATCAAACACTTTCCCCTACAGATGGTTCTGCCAGATCCCCTACTCTCTCCTGGTTACTTATTGAATGCCCTCAGCTGTAATCATCTTTTCCCACACCTTGACCCCAGAGAAGACCTGCTGCAGGGTCTGGGTGTGACCCATGGGCTGGAAGTTTTGAACAAAGACATGGTGCAGAGGAAGTCCCAATAGATTTGGAGAGGGACATCACCTCAGGAATGGATGACACAAAGTAAGACCGTTCTTACGAGCAGGGGACAAGCTCAGCACCGCTCAGGTTCTAAGAGGAATTTGACTCAACACACAGCAGCTCACTGAGAGGGCAACTTTGGTGGGCAGAGAAAGAAAACCTCAATGAATCCCTCAGACCTTTGTGTTCCAGTGATCTATTAAGCAAACTGCATCTCTCTGTACAGCAAGCACAGGTTTAGTCCCACCTGACTCTGGTATTTTTAGCAGCTTGCTCATGAATAGGGGAACTGGGACCTTTTCTTCCTCCACTTGCAGGAGCCCTGAAGCCAGGTTCCAACGATTCCTAGTAAACAGAAAAATCTCAGGTGAAAATCAAGGTCTCTGAGTGCAGCAGTGAGAGACACAAGAAGCCCAATTAGAAGGAAAATGTATTGAGATCTAGCTGAATCAGCTGGTTTACAGCTGGGTCTTAGGCTAATTCACTGCCTTCCTCTGCTGGAGCCATCAAACTGAACAGAAGGTGGAGGGAAAGGCTTCTGCTTTGTCAGGGCTTCAGACAGTGCTTCATGTAATGGTGGTGGGGCAGTGGTGGGCCTTGATGCAGAGCAAGGCTGCATCGAAACAGGAGTCTGGGAAAGGGATGATGCAGAGTGGCAGCAGAGACCTTATGAGTGTGTGGGTTTGGTCTGCAGGGTAGCAGATCTCTCCCCTTCACCAGGGTATCACAGCCCAAGCTGAGTGCTACGGTCTGGGACAGAGAATCTCCAAGTAATGTAGATAGAGGCCATGGATGTGCTTACAATTTGTGGCGGTCTGGAGCCAGATCAGGCTCTGGAGCTGCAACAGAGCCCTCTGGTATGTGATAGGGAGATTGTGCTTGCCGCCTGCTGTCAGGAATGAAGGGGTTGGTGGGCAGGAAAGGATTCCTCTTGTGGGGCTGTGATTTCTCCCAGTTTCTGCTGACACCACTTGAAGCAATCTAGACAGAAGACATTCCTTGGATTTGGACCAAAGTTCCTTGGACAGTGTACATTCAGGAGGCCCTTGCCAGAGACACTCCCTGTAACAAGCCATGAGGGCAGGGTTTCTCATCCTTCAGATGGTGCAGCCCTCAGAGCTGCTTCTCCACCACTAGTATCCCAGGCAAGAAAAAGCCCCAATGGAAGAATTGCACATTTTGTGATCCCTGCCTCTGTGCAAGTGGCACAAATTTATCTGCTCATGGAACATGGCCTTTCTTCCAAATGGAGGAAAGAGTTTGTGGAACAGAAGCAAATAAAAAAAAAACAAAAAACATATCAGTATGAATCAAAGCTGTCTGCATCTTCCCTTCCACTGACATCCTAAAATTACAAATGGTCTGAAGAAGGCAACCAGGGCAAAAATACTGACTCTTCCTTCCAGTGTGAGAACACTGAGTACCCTCAGAATGGTCAGGGTTAGGAGAGAATCCAAGGAAATCTGGGCCCCCCAGTTCAAGAGGGAAGTAGAACTGCTTGAGAGAGTCCAGCACAGGGCTGCAAAGATGATTAAGGGAAGGGAACATCTCTCTCATGAGGAGAGACTGAGGGAGCTGGGGCTCTGCTGCTTGGAGAGGAGACTGAGAGGTGACCTCATTCATGTTTATAAATATGTAAAAGGTGAGAGCCAAGAGCATGGAGCCAGGCTCTGCTCGGTGATGCCTGATGACAGGACAAGGGACAGTGGGTGGCAGCTGAGGCATAGGAAATTTCATGTAAACATGAGGAAGAATTTTCTCCCTGTGAGGGTGACAGAACACTAGAAAAGACTTCCCAGGGGTGTTGTAGGGTCTCCTTCCCTGGAGATATTCAAACCCCACCTGGTCACATTCCTGTGTGATCTGGTAGAAGTGATCCTGCTCTGCAGGGGCGGGTGGACTAGCTCCTGACATTCTGTGACTCTGTGAAACACCAAATCATGGCACAGAAATATCTCGCGGAAGTGCTTGCCTAAGTGTTTAACCTGAATCTCTTGTGTTTAGCTGCTGATGGCCAGGATCAGGGAAAAGAGAAGAGGAAAGGCTCATGCCCTGCTCTTGCCCAGCAGCCAGCCTTGGATCTCACCAGAGTTGGAATAGTGGGACAGATGGACCTCCGTGCTGACACAGTGCGTCCATTCTCCTGCAGTTTTTGTGCGCATCTCGTTCAACCTCTGTCAGCCTCGCGCCAAGGTCTGCCCAGCAAGGCTGCTGCAGTGCTCTGAAACAGCAGATAACTCTTAACCTGAGCCTAAGATCATCTGACAGACCTGATGGCAAAACAGCTGCATCTGAAGCTTCCAAGCGTTGCAGCAGAGAGAGAGATGCACAGTTTCAGAAGGGAGTTTCTGCGAATGCCGTTGATGGTTCTCCCAGCACACAGCAAGCATCTGCATAAACTCAGGCCTTGTAATGATCTGGCATGGGCTGAAAGGGTGAGAAAAAAGGTAGAAGAAACCCAAAATGTACACAGCAGTAATCAGATCAATGAAGAGGAGGAAGAACTACTTCTAACTTGGGCTTCTCGTCAAATAAAACAGTGTGAGTCAGGACAGCCCTGGAGACATTCTTGCCCTCGGCACCAGAGTCTTCACAATTACTCTGCTCAGCACCTTGGCAGGTGTTGTGACCAAGGCCAGGTACATCAGATGATGTGAAAGAAAGAGAACCATGGTCCAGGGCAGCAGAATCCTCCTAGCAGCAAAATTAGCCTCATGACAGGAATGCTGATGTCAGCAATTGCTGACACGGGAAAGTGTGTGGGGAGTGGATAGGAGAAATCAGGATTTTATTGGTGAAAATAGACAAGGAAGGAGTTGGAACATACAGCTCACGACCTAACGCCCCCTCTGAACCAAGAGAGGTCTCCAGTTGGGAAATTTCCTGTGGGATTGATCCTGGGAGATGCAGGTCTATGCTAGATGTGCTGATGACCTTGTTTGCAGTCAGCTTCACATCTTCTCTTGAGCAGATGGTAGATCTGCTCTGCACTACTTGCCTATGGGACACAATGCTGAGTGTCTCTGAGTAGGCTTCCAGGTGACTTAGAATCATAGAATCAGTCAGGGCTGGAAGGAGCACAAGGATCATCTAGTTCCAGACACCCTACCCTACATCAGGTTGGCCACAGCCTCTGCCAGCCTGGCCTTAAACACCCCAGGGATGTGGCCACAACCACCTCCCCGGGCAACCCATTCCAGGCTCTCAGCACTCTCATGCTGAAGAACTTCCTCACATCCAATCTGAATCTCCCCACCTCCAGCTTTGCTCCATTCCCCTTAGTCCTGTCACTCCCTGATAGCCTAAAAAGTCCCTGCCCAGCTTTTTTCTAGGCCCTCTTCAGATACTGGAAGGCCACAAGAAGGTCACCTGGGAGCCTCCTCTTTTCCAAACTGAACAGCCCAAACTCTTTCAGTCTGTCCTCACAGGAGAGGTGCTGCAGCCCTCTGATCATCCTTGTGGCCTTTCTCTGGACATGCTCCAGTGTGTCCACATCCCTCTTGTAATAGGGGCTCCAGAACTTGATGCAGTACTCCAGGAGGGGTCTGACCAGAGCAGAGTAGAGGGGGAGAATCACCTGCCTTGACCTGCTGGCCACACTTCTCCTGATGCAGCCCAGAATCTGGTTGGCTTTCTGGGCTGCAAGTGCACACTGATGGCTCATGTTGACTTCACCATGACTGTCAAGAACCTTAAAACTGACAAAAATATAGAAGTATATAATCAGCAAAAGGAAGATGTTGGAAGGATGTTGAACTGTTGGGGCCACTCCAGAGCAGGGCCACAAAGATGCTCAGAGGGCTGCAGCAGGTCTGCTATGAGGACAGGCTGAGAGAGTTGGGGCTTTTCAGCCTGGAGAAGAGAAGGCTTCGAGGACACCTTACAGTAGCCTTCCAATATCTGAAGGGGGCATACAGGAGGGCTGGGGAAGGACTACTCACAAGGTCTTGTGATGACAAGCCCAGGGGTAATGGGTTTAAACTGGCAGAGGAGGGGTTTAAACTGGCAGAGGGGAGATTGAAACTGGATGTTAGGAGGAAGTGTTTTGCAGTGAGGGTGGTGAGACACTGGCACAGGTTGCCCAGGGAGGTTGTGGATGCTCCCTCCCTGGAGGTGTTCAAGGTCAGTCTGGATGAGGCCTTGAGCAAACTGATCTAGCGGGAGGTGTCCCTGCCTACGGCAGGGGGTTGGAACTGGATGATCTTTGAGTTCCCTTCCAACTTAAACCATTCTATGCTTCTATGATTCTATGAATAAGGAAGAAGAGGATCAGCTGCTCTTCCAGCTAGATGAACTGCAGGTCAAGAGTCAGTCTTCCAGAGCTGACCCTTGCTACTCTACAGCTTGTTCTCACATTAAACTTGCCTGATGTTCAGGCTGACTCATGTGAGCTTGCCACATGCTGGCAGCATCACTGACAGATAATGCAGCCAAACAGAGCGGAGTCGAAATCAAAACCCTTGTGCTCAGGAAGGCCTCCTCGGAACTGGGACATGTTTCTTGCTAAGCCTGAAGGGTTTGAGGCCCTCCTTGAAGGGAGAGAATTGAGCTCTGAGCAAGGGAAAGAGTAGTAATACAACAAAACAAATGGTCCAGTATAGGAGGGAGCCAAAATCTGTGACAGAGTGAGTAAGACAGAGCCTTGTCCCCTAAAACTCCCACCAATGCCAAAAAGAGAAAGAGGCAGAAGGAAAAGAGGCATATGGAGGCATGAATGTGAGGGAGAGAGACTGTGAGTGTGATAAATACATTGTGTGAGGGAGAGGGAGCCTATACGGTGTGTGAGTATCCTATAGCTTTCATCTTGGTGTTAGAGCTTGTGCGTGAGAGACAGACTGTGAGAGAGAGCCCAGGACAGCTACAGCATGTCTGGGAGCAGGAGCATGACAGCCAGGCAGAAGAAGGGTGAGATTCCACAGCCTTTCCAACCTCCTCTCTGCCTGGAAGGCCACTTAAGAGGCTTGGAGTTGTGGCTGTTTGACATGTTTCAGGTGGGGATGGAGAGTCCTAAGAACTGTGCACTGCCCCTTCTGGCTCACGTCAGTACCAAGAGGAGCTAGCAACAAAGCCCTGCTTTTGTACAGGGCTTCTCCAGCATGGAGCTTGTCCTCCACCCCCACTGCACCTCAAGTACCACTGGGTTTGTCTAGGGCGGTGAGGATGGAATCAAGAGAGAACAAGTGAATAAATCTTCTCCCTTCCATGTACACTGGGAAGCCAAAGAGGTCTAGTACAAAGGTCTCAGTGGTCAGCATCTGTTGTCTGGTTCACCCAGCCAGTCCTGCTGGCTCGCTGGTGTTTGTAACTGGAGCAGGAGGCAGGCAGCCTTCCTTTAGCTTGCTGCAGGCTCCTGCACAGAGCCAAATAGGCAGTAGAGCAGGAGCCAGATCCTGGCTACACTCAGTCCTGTTTAACCACAGAATTCCACCCTTGAGGACATGGAAACCTTGTGTCCCTTCCCAGCACCTGCTTGCCTGGACATATCCCCACTGCAGGACAAAGTGCCTGCCATCCAGTGCTCAGAGACCCCTCAGTTTGGGACAGGGCTCAGAGACAGATCCTCTCCAAGCCCTGCAAGGGATAGCGAAGCATCAGCCTGGTGGCAAAACAAAGGTTTCTGCTGTGCTTATGCACTAAGAAATGCAGCTCAGCTCTCTGCCAGCTGAAGGGACAGCAGCATGAGCCCAGTGGTGGGAACAGTTCTCCACATCTGAGTGATTGTCCCCAGTAAAGAGTAAAACCTGGATGAAAAGTATCCCACCTAAGTTCTGGAGATGGAAGATGGCACCATTGCTGCAGGTCCTCAGGGGTCCAAAGGGTGTGATTCTGATTTCCAGAGGTGTTTTTGGTGCCCTGGCTTGTCTCAAACATTTTCTCAGTGCTGGCAGGTACCACAAAAAAAAAGAAAAAACCGCGTGGGAGGTATTCTGGAGGAGACAGTGAAGATTGGGCGGATGACCTTGCACTGAACACCAATGTTTGGGCCTCTGACTCACTCTTTGACTGACTTCATTTGTGCTAACCCTTAAAACCAGGGACAGCATCAGCACTGCAGCTTTCCAGAGGTACCATGTGACATCATCCAACAGAGCTCTTCAAAGCCTGGGCGATGTCATCACTGCAAAGTTGTGGTGCAGGGCTGGTGAGCCTGTGCTTTCCTGGGAAGGCAGCAGGGCTTTTCAACACCTTGTAGCTGGTTGCAGGTTCACCTTAGCACTGCACAGCAATAGCACAAGGTGAGAACATCCTGTGGCTTTCAGTGCTGGTTGGGAATATGGTTTGTGAGCTGCATCTTTGGTTTGAGAGTCCGATAACAAACACAGAGGCTTTGGTCTGTGCCAGGGGTGTCACTTGTGCTGCCCAGTGTGGCAAGGGAGGTGATTCTCCCCCTCTATTCCACCCCGGTGAGACCCCACCTGGAGTACTGTGTCCAGTCTTGGAGCCCCTATTACAAGACGGATCTGGAGTGTGTCCAGAGAAGAGCCACGAGGATGATCAGAGGGCTGCAGCACCTCTGCTATGAGGACAAACTGAAAGAGTTGGGGCTATTCAGTCTGGAGAAGAGGAGGCTCCCAGGTGACTTTATTGTGGCTTTCCAGTATCTGAAGAGGGCCTACAGAATGGCTGGGGAGGGACTTTTTAGGCTATCAGGGAGTGACAGGACTGGGGAGAATGGAACAAAGATAGAAATGGGTAGACTCAGACTGGATGTGAGGAGGAAGTTCTTCAGCATAAGAGTGGTGAGAGCCTGGAATGGGTTGCCCAGGGAGGTGGTGGAAGCCCCATTCCTGCAGATGTTTAAGGTCAGCTCTGGATGAGGCTCTCGCCAGCCTGATCTAGGGTAGGATGTCCCTGCCCATGGCAGGGGGGTTGGAACTGGATGATCCTTGTGGTCCCTTCCAACCCTGACTGATTCTATGATTCTAAGAACCTTCCTACCCCCACTATTGAAATTTATCAGACCAGCTCAGACAGCTTGGAAGTAAGATGAAGCTATATTTACAGCAAAGCAAAATGTGCAAGCATATATACACAAGATATTTACAAGTATTTACAATTATATACAAATAAGTCATAATACAGAAATCTAAATTCCCTTCCGGACAAAAAAACTGCCCAGAAGGGCTCAAAGCTTCCCTCTCTTTCTCCCTCTACTTTCCCAGATAGACAAACAGAAAAAAAACCATCAAAGCTTAGGTTGTTTTCCATTAGCCAGGACTAGTAGAAAAGATCTTAGAGTGGAGCGAGGAGGAAGTAAATAGAATAGAATAGAATAGAATAGAATAGAATAGAATAGAATAGAATAGAATAGAATAGAATAGAATAGAATAGAATAGAATAGAATAGAATAGAATAGAATAGAATAGAATAGAATAGAATAGAATAGAATAGAATAGAATAGAATAGAATAAGCGACACTGATTAGAGTGGGACAAATTGTTGACATTTTGGCTTTTTCCCTCTCTCCACAATCCACTGAATGATACAGACTTCATCATTATTTTATTTTCACAACCCATGATCTAATTAAAAAGCATTAATTACTTAATTAGCCTCAAACCAGCCTCAAACCCGCACACCCAAATTCAGGTGTTTGGAGCACGCTGAGTGTCTGTGTTACGTCCCAGGCCCATGAACTCTCGCAGGCTATTTCCAGCTCATAAGCTTTAGGTCTTCCACCCTTGATTTAGAGAAAAAAATGAGGAATCCCTGAGGATGAATCATAGTACTATAGGATTGTAGGATCATAGAGTCTTAGAATCAGTCAGGGTTGGAAGGGACCACAAGGATCATCTAGTTCCAACCCCCCTGCCATGGGCAGGGACACTCTACCCTAGATGAGGCTGGAGAGAGCTTCATCCAGCCTTGCCTTAAACACCTCCATGGATGGGGCCCCAACCACTCCCCTTGGGCAACCCATTTCAGGGCCTCACCACTCTTTGTGGATGACCACAAAGACAGTCCACCAGAACGACCTTTCCATGGAAACGAAAGCATCATGCTTTCATCCTAGGACCAGAGACTGAGTAGCAACTTTCAACAAAGGGCAATGATTATCAGCCATATGAGCCTCTAGAGACACTCAGTGATGTCACCAACTTGTGTAGCAGTCAGTTGCAATGTCAGTTCTCCAGGCTAAAGACTGTTGAACAGAGTGTAATGCCCAGCTGACCACTCCTAATAAGTAGGATGTCCCTGCAGGCACTAATGAACATTTGTTGTGATTACTGACTCAGAGCTGGCTGGGGAGTTTGAGCACATGCCTCCTCATTGTACTGCAGGGCAAGTGTCTGACTGCACTTACCAGCAGGAGTGCCTCGGGAGAGAGTTACAGTGCTAGATAAATGCCTCATTTTAAGCCTCCCAGAAATCATTGGTCTATGTTAGAGCCATGTGGCTGTAGCTCAAACCCAGAGAGGCAGAGCGCCATATGCCCCTGGGGTTATGCCTCTTCCACCCAAATGTGCATGTTGATGCAGTCTGTGGGGCAAAGGAGTCTGTCTTCATCACTGCTCCCATGACAGAGAAAGCACACCCCTAGCCATCAGCCAGGGCTGTGGGCTAATTCAAGCTGGATTGAGATGAGCCTGTAGGGATGTGCACATGTACCTGGGGTCAAACCTACTCCTAAGTCATAGGAACGAAGTGCAGGATGTCTGTATTGAGTTCTGCATGGAGGGCACATGTGCCCAGGGGGGTGGGATGCCATTCTTGTTCCCACCAGGCTGCCCCTGGGCTCAGCACTGCCTGGAGAGCTTGTTGTAGTAGCTTGCCCTTCACAGCAGCTCCCTCTCCTTGCAGCCCTGAATGTCCTCTCCATGCACTTGCTCTGTGGTGCCCTGCTCCACTACTTCTCCCTCAGTCCAATGCCTTCTCTGTGGTCACATTCTCATGCCCGTGACCTCCATCAGTATTACCTGTCCACCCCTATCAGCCTCTGAGAACAGAGACACCAAACTGACAGGCACAAGCCATTCCTGATGGGAGGGAGAAGATAGTCCCCACAGCTCTCTCATCAAGAGGCCCCTGTAAAACCATCCTAATGAGATTCTCCTTAGGGCCTCTGTCAGCTCTGCCTTTCTTTGTGGGCTCCTTTGACAGACGGATGTCAGTTCAGGGAAAGCTGTTTGATGTTCTTCATCTTAATGAAACTGATCCTCAGGCAGGCACTGTCTCCTTTGCCTCCAGGCACCTCTGGTCTTACAGTGTCAGGCTACTCTATGCTTTGTCATACTGGATCCTAATTAGTGGCTGGCTCCTGCTGCCTCTGAAGTCAACAGGGAAAGCATCCCTCTGGCTGCAGTGGAGCAGGAGGTAGATGGGTAAGTCAGTCTACGGAGCATCAGAATAAGTTCCTGTCCACCCTCTCCAGATCTTACTCTCATCTCTTTTTCTCCCTTTCCTCTGCTCACCCAGAGACAGGGATGGATATGCAGGCAGCTCCGTGTCTGCTCCCTGGCTACTGCTGACCTGTTGTGCACGTACACGTTGCTGTGAAAGAGAGAGCAGAGCCCCCCTGGGACCACTCAGTTCAGACCAGCTAAGTGCTGAGAAGAGGTGAAATGAGTGTGAGATGTGCTGTAGAGCGAGAAGATGTATGTTAGAGGGTCTCTGCTCTAGGCTTATGCCCAGACAATGTGCTGCATCTTTATGATTTGATTTGCTGGCCGAACTTTGAGCTCCTGTATGTTGTTTTCCTTTAAGGAGGCAAATTAGTGATGGATCTAGGAAGTTCTCTGGAAACACCCTGTGTTTCCCAAGGAAGTATAAAGTGCTGTTTTGATAAGTCAAAAACATGGAGACAATTTTGTTTTTCTGCCTTAAATGTTTTTAGCTTTTTTCAAGCTGTTCCTAGCGTTTGGGGGTTTTTTTTTACTGCCTGCCTTCTCATCCTCTATCAGACTGCTCTGTTTTCTCTACCCCTCTCTCAAACACAGCAGTTAAATCCACCTAATTAAAGGACACTCAGTCCATTTGTAGCAGAACTTATTAAAAATCCACTCAGATCCTCCACCCTTATCCACAAGCAATCATTAAACCTGCAGTATCTTTTTTAATTCATCCTTGTCAGACACATAGAGCCCTGTCCTGGGTTCCTCTCTGCCTTCCCAGTGGGATGTGTGTGTGGCTGTACAGTGCAGCACCTCTCTGTGCTTGCGTGCTGAGGCTCTTTGAAGCGATTGATAAATTGCTAATGCAGCACAAGGAACGAGCAGATTCTCTCCATGGTGCTTGCTGCCATTTCTGCAAGAAGCCTGACAAACCTTGGTCCCATTATAGCTTTTGAGGCAAGGAGTACAGTGGGCTGACTCACTCTGTTGCCTCTAGCTGTCAGGTCACTTTGAGTACATGCAGGCTGCAAGAAGAGGGAATCACAGAATCACAGAACTGTAGAGGTTGGAAGGGACCTCCAGACATCATCGAGTCCAACCCTCCTGCCAAGGCACCTGCACCTGGGGTAGTTCACACAGGAATGCATCCAGGCAGGTTTTGAAAGTCTCCAGAGAAGATATCCACAACCTTTCTGGGGAGCCTGTTCCAGGGCTCTGGGACCCTTACAGTAAAAAAGTTCACAGGATCACAGGATGTCAGGGGTTGGAAGGGACCCAAATTGATCATCTAGTCCAACCCCTCCTGCCACAGCAGGACCATACAATCTAGCTCAGGTCACACAGGAACACATCCAGACAAGCTTGGAAAAGCTGCAGAGAAGGAGACTCCACAGCTTCTCTGGGGAACCTGTTCCAGTGTTCTTTGATCCTTACAGTAAAGAAGTTCCCCCTTGTGTTGAAGTGGAGCCTCCTGTGCTGCAGCTTACATCCATTGCTCCTTGTGCTATCCCAGGGAGCAAGTGAGCAGAGCCTGTGCCCCTGCTCCTGACACCCAGCCCTCAGATATTTAGAAACATTGATTAAATCCTCTCTCAGTCTTCTCTTCTCCAGACTAAGTAGTCCCAGGTCCCTCAGCCTCTCCTCATAAGGCAGTGCTCCAGTCCCCTAATCATCCTTGTAGCCCTCCACTGGACCCTCTCCAGCAGATCTCTGTCTCTCTTAAACTGGGGAGGCCCAAAACTGAAGGCAGTACTCAAGATGAGCTCTCGCCAGGGCAGAGTAGAGGGGGAGGAGAACCTCCCTTGATCTGCTGGACACACTCTTCTTAATACACCCCAGGATCCCATTGGCCTTTTTGGCCATAAGAGCACATTGCTGACCCACGGGTAGCTTTTTATAGACCAGCACTCCCAGGTCCCTCTCCACAGGGCTGCTCTCTTTACTGAACTTCATAAGGTTTGCCTTCACCCGGCTCTCCAGCCTGTCCAGGCATGACAAGCTGTGTGTGCATGGCCAGCCCATTGGTAGTGAAGACACTGTTGGGCTTTGGTACTTGGTACTTGGACTGCTGGAGGGCTTTGGTAGCATTGCTCTGAAAACCAAGATGTCTGGAAGGTCCTGGAAGTCACAGCTCGATAAACATCTTGCAAACCAGGTGACACCACAAATGCTGTGGTATAATGTGAGGTCTTTAGATTTATGCAGCTGAGATGTGGTTATCACAAAGGATTTTAAAGCTTTGTTTGTACATTGGCGTCTTGTTGCCAAACTTTTCTCAGCCACAACTTTCCTTCTATTCCATACAAGGACATATAGCTTTATAGATAATTCTTAAGAACCCAGAATCTTGATCTGTCACCATCTGGCTCTTTAAAAGAGAAATCTGGAATTAAACTGCTAGGCTTAGAAAGTGTGGTAGAGAAGGGAAGGGTAGAGAAGATTACAAAACAGTATTTGTTGTTGCTGTTTGGAGGAGATGAAGTGGAGTAAGAGGGTAGAGAGGGAAATGGTTGTCCTTAAAGAAGCATCAAGTCACGAAACAGAGAGCTGCTGGCCCCTCTTAGGAGGGCTCTGCTTGGCTGGACAGCTGATTATCTGAAATGGAGAGAAAATGGAGAAGATTTAGGGCAGAGCAGCAGATAGAGGGGCAAAAGGAGGCCTGACTGATGAGGGAAGATTAAGCACAAAATGTGTTTAGCTTTGGTAAGTGATGACTAAGAGGATGTGTGATAACCATCTTCCCATCTGAGAGATACAAATAATGTGTGCAAGACTGTGTGGGGGGTGTGTGTGGGCAGGCTTTGAGGCAGTGATGGGGCCAAGGCGCTGCAAAGAGGCAGACCTTGGCCCAGCACAGGTTCAAGGGGAGGCAGCCTTTGGTACAGCACAGAAGAGAGACTGCTGCTGAGGATAGGAAGAGATAAGGACAGTGGGTTTACATCAGGTGAGAAATGGGACAAGAGAGAGAATGACAAAATCTTGCTGCTCCATCTACAGATGCAATGATCTCCCTACCCTAATCCTCCACTTTTCCTGTTATCTTTTACCCTTTCGGGCTCAGTTGCTTTACTTCACTTAGTCTCTTTATCTCAGCCTCTTCACTTCCACCTTGCCCTTCCCATCTTCTCTCTCTGTTTCCTGTCTTCATTCTCGACACTTTGCTCACTGTTTCTTCTCGCTGATTCAAATGCCCATCTTCTCCTCGCCTTTCCCTTCCCTTGCCCATCCCCCTCTTCCTCCCCTCTGCCCGCCCCACTCCTCCTTTCTTTCTTGGCAGGTAGATCTGCATCTGTGATTGAAGGTTCATTTTCCTTTCATTCTGCAGGTGACAAATTCTGACTTCTATAATCACTTGTGAAAAATCAAGAGTGAAGCAAACTGCTCCAACAGCATAGAAACTGGCTGTGATGCTCATGAGGACCGATGGCAGGCAAGGTGGGTGGGAGGGTGCTGTGCAGGGAAGGGAGATCTTCCTCTTTCACTTTACAGGACGGGAGGGTGGGGAACGACGAAGATGCTGAACAGATGTGGGACAAATAGGAGAGCTCTTCCACAGGCAATTTAGATCCAAGTGGGCTATACAGATCCAAGTGAGCACTGTGGAATGTGTTTCCTGAGCTCTGGCCTCTGGGGAAAACCAGATTTTCACCTTCCAGTTGGGGAGGAAAGACACAACACTGCTAGAGCCCCATAAAGGTTTGACTGCATTGTGAGGCATTGAGAAGACCACGTTTGTCCATGCTGCTGGATAGAGCTTGAGTTAACCTACCCATCATGTGCTTAGGCAGAGCCCACTTCAGTGCTGCTGGCACACCATGTTGAATCAGAGACCTGGACAGGCCTTGCTCCATTCAGACTGTGTGACCATGGCCCTGCTAAGGTGTCATTGTGTAGGTGATGTTGCTTCCACAAAGCAGTAGCAACCTCTCGGCACTTGTGTGAGTGCTTCTGACATGGTCGGCGAGTCTTGTTCATGTTGACTGGATAGACTTTGTCACCCCTCAGAGGTTGCTCTTTGTAAGGAAATGGCTGTGTGTAGTATGATCCTTCCTCCTCCCTCGCGGGAGCTGAGTCAGTAGAGTTTAGAGCAAGAGGAATCCCTCTGCCTCTCGAGGCACAGTGGCACTCACAAAAGCAGAGTCATGCTGATGGCACAGGGGACTCCCTGATGCTCCTCCCTCCCTAGAGAGAGCTTCTGCCAGGCATTAGTCTCAGACAGAGGATTTAGGTTTGGTGGTATGCCACCCTGAGCCTCAGCAGCATCAAATAGGAATACTTTTGCTTGTATCTGTGTACACATAGCCCATGTGAAGTGACCATAAAGGCACAAAGCTCCCAGTGTGAATAGATCCACCGCAGTAAAGTGCTCAGGGGTATCCCTTTTGCTTTTAGGCTCCATGGCTTTCAAAGCCAAAGGTTCACCATCTTGCTGTTGGTGAACAGGGTCAGGACTAGGCCAGTAGGAGATTACACCAGATCCAGGCTGAAAGAAGCCACTCATCCACCTATCTGTCTTTTTGTTATTGGCAGTTTAGTCCTTGGAATCTCCAATCTGCAGTCTCCAATGGCACGGCAACATTTCTGCTCTCAGCATTTAGATTTCTGTCTGAGAAGACTTACCCCTGTGCTCTGGAGGAAGTTTCCTAGGACACAGGGGAATGAGCAGTGAGTAAAGACAGATGGTAGGAAAGGGCAGAACTTGGGGATGATTTGCTCTACTGTGACTTTCCTAAGGCTCCTCTCCAGTACCATGAAATTCAGTGTATAGTGGTGGGAAAAGAAGAAAGATGTTAGACAAAGGAGAATTTGGGAGAAGGTGGCGGCATGGCTAGAGGGGTCAAGTGAAGGCACATCTGATTTGGCCAAGAGGTGAACTGTGAGGTTTAGGTTGGTAGGTGTGTAGAGCTGTGGCCAAGAAGAGAATAGAATTAAATGAAACATGGCCATGAGGAAGCCACAGGGGGAAAAGCTAAGGGAGCCAGAAACCAGCCTGTCATGCAGGGGAGATCATAGTTCTTTTGACTTAAGAAATTTTGCCCTTTGCTCTCTCTTGCCTTAACCTGACTGCCTATGGCTGCTGGGCATGTGCTGCCCAATTCATCCAAAAGTGGAACGCTTAATGGGGCCAATCTTCTGCAGCCCCTCTAGGACCAGACTGAGGCAAGGAGTAACTAAGTTGTTAAGGAAAACGTATGAGAACCTGGGGCTGTAAGAACCCTGTGTTTGATGGACTCCTGGAGCCCTAAGCAGAAATGCCCAGACACAAGACAGAGCCTGCAGGAGGCAGAGGCTGGAGGGTTAAGGAATGGTAGGGAAAGGAGGGGCAGATGATTGCCATGCCTAGCAGAGCTGTCCAGGCAGAGATCCAAGAAGGAAGGGGTCAGGAGCAATGGGATAAGGGAAGAGGTGAGAAAGAAACCAAAAAAAGGCTATGCATCTTTGTTCATATTCCCTATTGGCTTATTACTGACAAATTGATGGCTTAGGTCCCCTCTTCTGCTTCAGTTTGCTGACTGCCTACCACTCTGCTTGGCAGCTTCCACTGGTGGGGTGGAACATTGCTACTGAGAGTGCCAGGAGAGGTGCTGGATAGGCTGCCCTGGATGCATTGCTTTCCTTCACTCCTTCAGCCTCCCTTTTTCTCATTCACCAGCATGGCATTGATCCAGCTCAGTGAGAATTTCCATTTGTATTTCAGCCTTGCCTGTGACACCATCTCTCAGTCCCTGCAGCTCTGACACGTGCTCTTCTGCTCTCCCAAATGCTCTGCTTCACTCAGCCTCTCCTCCTCCTCAGCCTCTTTGCTGTTCCCTCACCACTGCATGCAACCCTCCCTTCTCCCTCTGACCATCCTCCCATGCCACGGCTGACGTCTGCTCTCCCAGTCACTCCATCTTCCCCTGACCTGATGCCTCAGCCCATCTCCCTGTGCTCCCAATTAGCACAATCACCAGGTTTAGGTGTGAAGCAGGCACATCCAAGTCTGCATGGTGAAAAGATGGGAATTTCTGCTTCAGACTAAAGCTGCATATTGTCTTTCTGGTACCTGGGGCTGCTCTTAGAAGACCTCACCCTTCAGCCTCATCTCACAGTGAACTGGTTATAGCCCAAGATCCTATGGATTGCCAAGCAGCAGAGTGGCTCCCTACCTTCCTATTCACAGTGTGTGTGTCCCAGAAGCCTCTTCTATGCAGCTAGAAGCTGACACATTGGGCACCCCTTGCTTGGGCTAGCTGGATAGCTAATTGGAGGAGCAGAAGCTGCCCCAGAGAGCCTTAAGAAGTGTAGATGTGTCACATGTACTAAACCTGCACCCCTCTAGGTTAAACAGGCTGGGTAGGCTCACGCTTCCATGGGCTTTTGAAATGCACAGATGATGAAATATCTTTTGAAGGATTAGTATGGCGATCTGAGCATTAGACTCCAAATACCTAGNCACCCACCCTCTGCACCCCACATCTGGCCAGGTGAATTGTCCTTCAGTGGTGTCTATCTACCTTTCCATCATTTCCCCGAGCTCGAGAGAAGGATGCTCAGAGATTCAAACAAGGCTGGGAACCAGGTGTTGCCCTCATTAGAAGGGAAAATGTAGTACACAGAAAAAGAGAGGAGGAGAGAGAGAGAGGGGAAGGGAGGTGGAAGCCAGATGTTCTTGCTGTCAACAGGGAGAATTATCTTGGTTTTGGAAAGGGGTGGGATCTTCCTGCCCAGCCTCTCTTCATCAGGATTAGAGTAGCGAATGGTACAGGCAGGCAGAGCCTTGAGATAGAAAGGAGTGAAACAGGCCATGCCCTCTGAGCGTGGGACCAATTACACACAGCCAAAGGGGATGAGGAGGCACCAGCTTGGAAGGACACAGTTTGCAGACACTGTGTGCCTCATGTGTCTCACTCATGTGAGTGAGACAAATGTTAGCAGCACCACCAACGGCTGCAAGAAGCAGGGACCACTGCATGGCGCCCACCACTTGCCATGTCTCCCCACCCATCCCTCTCCAGTATTGTAGCCCATACCACCCCTGCAATATCTCCCACACAGCAAGCCAGTGGCCCTGCTGTATCCCTAGCAGCAGTCCCCTGACAAGCACACTGAGACATTGCTCCCACTCTGCTCTCTGCACCTCAGGAAGCTGAAGCCATCTTTGTGAGCCTCTGGGCAAGTCAGACAACATCAGGAAACTCAAGGAGTCCCTTTCTGCTTAAGGATCAAGTGGGGCTCACACTGATGTGAAGGAGAGAGGACATTCAGCAAAACCAGAACAAAAGCAAGGACACTGCTAACTAACAGCTTAGAAAAGCTGGGGTGCTTGGAAGATTTCAGAGAAGATGGAACATGGCATAGTGGCAGACACTTGTCAGAGATGGAAAAACTTCCTTTGCCTCAGAGAGCAGTCCCAGCTCTGACAAGGAGACATCTGGCTAAGAAGAGATCTGCTGATCTCACTACCTGCAGGGACCATGCATGTCAGTTTCTTCCTCCCGGCTTTGCCTCTACCTGTTCCCCAGTCCCTCAAAGCAGCTACCCACGCAGAGGAGATTGAAGTCTGCAACATTTCAAAGTCACTTTCTTCCTCCTGTCCCAAACCACGCTGCTCCCTCCCTTTCCCGCTCCTGGCCCCATGTGTACCCTCTCCAGAGGATAAGCTCATTGCAGCATCCCTGCTCATCAGCACAGACAGCATTTGGAAAGTGCTACAGCTGAAATTATCTGTAGGAGAGCTGACGTCACTGTCCCTGACAGAAGCCAAGCTGGTAGGGAAGGTGTCCTCCCCAGTCAACCTTTCTACCTCCCTCCCCACTTCATCCCTTTCAGTACCTAGCAGCCCCTCTTGCTCTGTTTAGCTCACCTAATGTGAGCTCTCCTCTCTGGGAGTCTTACATATTCCTTGTTGCCTTTATTTCAGCAGACCTCCCTTGAAGCATGTGCAGTGGAGGCTTTATTAATTTTCCCCCTCCAACCCAGCAAAGCCTCCCTGCCACCCTCATCTTTGCATCCCAGTGATGGTGCAGGGCAGTGACTGTGGGACCTATATGGTAAAGGTTCCAAATTCTGGCTGTCTTGTCTCAAGAGAGCAACAGAGGGTGCAGGAATGGCCACCCAGACCTTCTGTTGTGCTGGATAAGGCTGAGTCAGAGGCTGGAAGTTACAGGAGAGAGAAGTGATGGTCATGCTGGGAGCTGGATACCTCAATCAAAGCAGGCTTCTTTTGAAAGCCTCAGCCAGAACAGCTCTCTAACTCTGGAGGGGGTGTTTGATTTACAGACTTCTCCATGATTGCCCTGTTTCTCAATATTTTCCATGGTAGCAATGTGAAGTTCCTGCTCTCCCACGAACAGAGTTCATCTGTCACCCATGCATCCTTACCCCAGCTCCCTGATGCTTGAGAGAAGCTATAATTGAAAGATGCCAGAGGTGCAGAGTGCTACTGTGATGCAAACTGAAGGGTCGGCGACTGTGCCACATACTGGGGCACTGGAGACTGAGGAGGGGATGAAGGATCTCATCTGCACACGACAAGGTAAACCACCATTAGTTCAGAAGGCAGACAAGTATCAAGCAGGGCTCCTAAGGGATGAAGCCAGGGACTCAAAGAAGGACTCTGAGAAAGGGCTAGCCTGATCTCAGCAATGACACTTCCAGTGCCAGCTGCAGCAGGGTCAGAACCCTGCTCTGGTATAATCTCCAACCATCTTCACTGCACTAGGAGTCCTCTCCTCTGTCCTAGAGGAGAGAAAATTTTTGCCCTGGACTTCATGCATTTTAGAGGTGCCTTTTTCTGAGGCCTGCTATAATCATTACTCTTCTGGCCAAATCTGGCCTGGCATTGACCTTCTCCAACAGTTCCTCCAAGGTCTTGTAATGACAGGACGAGGGGGAATGGGTTTCAGCTGGTGGAGGGGAGATTTAAACAGGATGTTAAGAAGAAGTTCTTTACAGTGAGAGTGGGGAGACACTGGCACAGATTGCCCAGGGAGGTTGTGTCTGCTCCCTCCCTGGAGGTGTTCAAGGCCAGGCTGGATGAGCCCTTGAGTGACCTGTTCTAGTGGGAGGTGTCCCTGCCTATGGCACAGGAGGGTTGGAACTGGATGATCTTTGAGGTCACTTCCAACCTAAACCACTGTGAACAGTTTTCTGTGGGTGCCACTAACACCCAAGGAGGCACAACCCTTCACGTACAGATGCTCTCAACCAGCTTGTCCTTTCCCTTCTTTTCTCCTCTCTTGACTGAAGAGTTTCCAAGCCAAGAATTGCTGCACCCAGGTCTCCCCAAAGACTGCCTCCAAACATTTCAAGCATTAACCTGGAGAGCACTTACTTTTTGATTGAAGAGATGAGGCTGCATTAGCAGAGCATGGGAGCAGCATGTGAACAAGAATGGGAGCCTGCCATCAGCAGGGCCCCTGTTCACTGCCTTCGTCTGTCCCCTCTCTCGGTGTCATCCATCAATTTAACCCAACACAATGCCATGGTTTTAAGTGACTCCAGCATTAGAAACTCCGTCAGGCATGAGATTTATGGGGCGATGTGCAATAAAGCTGCTTCCTTTGCCAAGTCACATACTGTACTCTTTTTCTTTCTTTCTTTCTTTCCAAGTCTTTGTGGAACTAGAAAACTGGGTCCTCCCTGGCTTCTCCAGCTGGTTTGGGAGACCAGAGAAAGGGCCAATGTTACTGCAGCAGATAAGGAAAAAAGGGAATCTGTGGAGAAGGGATCAGCATGGGGCATGAGTGGGCCAGAAAGAATCAGAGCAGACTCAGGATGACTTTTCAAGAGTACTGCAGAGCACCAGGCTTTCCGTGCTTGCCCTCAACCCTCCTCTCTGTTACCTCTACCTATCCACAAAAATGAACTATATGCTGAGGAATTGCAGCCCCCTTGGATATCCTCAGCAGGCTCAGAGTTGTTACTGTTTTCTCCCTTATTCATAGCATGAGGCTCATCAGTGCTCTCAGGAGAAGCAGAAATCCAGCAGCTTTCTGTGATTGTTGGCAACCTGCCCAGCTCTGGGGCTCACAGAGTGGTTAAGGCCAGGGATGGTGAATGAAGTGTGGCAACAGTAGGTGATTACTGTAGTCCCCACACAGATTTCTTTGCCAAAAGCTATACAAAGAGCCACTCCTGGCCAAAGAGCCACTCCTGGCCAGCTCCAGCTTTCGGTCTCCTGACTGAGGGCTTGGTGGGACCATGGAGGGAAGGTACTTGGGAAAACTTAAGAAGACGGTGGAGGTGAAGAGGAGCAATGGAAGACAGAAAGGAAGAGGAGCCCTAAGAAAAGCAGCAAGCATGTGAGCAGTGCCTATCAGTAGCGCACGAACCGAGAAGCATGCAGCTCATGAGTACTTTGTTTTCCCGATGCTCTTCTGCTTAGTGCACCCTCTGCTTGTCCCCTTAGATCTGATTTCTGTCGGATTTAGCAGCAGCCCTGTTAGCCTCACACTAGGTAACCAGTCTGTGGTGAAAAACAAGAAGAGAGAAGCCCCCCAACCACCCCTGGCAGAGCAGCTGTCACAAAGCATCGGCTCCCAGCCCCTTGCCAGCTGCCCCCAGCACCAGCTGTCTGTGTGAGTTAAGAGCCTCCTTCTGAGCTGCCGAGAACTGCCACAGCCTGCCTGTATCATTCACAGCATCCATGAGCGCAGAGCTGCTGTCCGGACACCGCGTGGCCTGCAGCTCCTTGGCCGCTCAGCTGGTGCAGAAGGCGAGCAGCAGCACACACTTGTGCAGACACACACACGCACACCCCCTCAGCTGCACTACTGTGCAACAGCAGCCTGGGCTGGCACAAATCCAGGCTGATACTCAGACTTTCATAGGCTGAGTGCGAGCTGCTGGGCACGCAGGATGGGTGTCTGAGCACAGACACAGCCTGAGCGCGTGGGCTGCGGCAGGTCTGTATGCGCAGCGGCACAAGGCACACGGGCACAAAGCAGGGTGCACACAGCCACATCACACAGAGCCTTTCCCACCCCTCTCTCCCCGTGCCTCTAAGTACAGCTTGCTTTCTGTTGTGCGACATTGTGTCTCTCCCTGCCACACCGTGGGGCTTTGTCACTCACTCCCCCAGCTGTATGAATTGGGTTGATTTGACCTTCTCGCGCCAGAACCTCCTGCCACCTCTGCATGTCAATCCACATTGATCTGTTCCTCTTCTGCACCCTCTGTCCCTGTCCTCTAGACTTAAGGCGGGTGGGTGCTCACAGATGACAAGGTCAGGGCTTCCCAGACCCAGGGTGGAGTTGTTTGTGTCAACCAAAAGCCCAATTCAGGAAATTTGTATGAAAGAATAAAAATTCTTTGTGTTCTCCACTCCCCTCCCCGCCCTTACGCCTCTGCACCTCTTACCACCCCTCATGGGGTCTGGCTGCTGCTCTGGGCTTTGAAGATATTATTAACATTACAAAAAGAAAGG
>VWZI01023951.1:56019-133380 GCA_013396835.1 Psilopogon haemacephalus | reverse complement strand
AAGGGGGGGGGGGGGGGGAAAGCTGCCACTTCACAGCAGCCAGGTGAAAAACAAAAATTTGATGCAGTTAAGAATTTGTTAGGGAAGTCAGAGGGAGGCAGCACCCATAAGGTGATGGAGGAGCCCTGGGCTGCTCTTCTCAGCCTGCTTTCCTTCCCCTGATTCTTCCCTCTCTTTCCTCTCGTCTCTCTATCCTCTCGCCTTTTCCTTCCCAATCTGTTTGCCTCCCTGCTGATGTCCTGCCGTGGCACTACCTGCCACAGGCAGCATCACTGCACGTTAATTAGGTCCTGCACGGCTCCGCGGATGAATGCCGCTGTCAGCGGGAGCGATAGCTCCAGCCTCCCCCACCTCCACACATGCAGGCTACTGCTTCCTTCCCTTGGTAAACAGAGCTGTCAGGAGATCATTTATCCCTAATGGCCCTCCATGACAATAAATTTTTGTTCGTGGGGGCATCGAGGAGGAAAAAGTAGCAAAAATAATGATGGTCCTGTGGCGGTAGAAGTGCCAGCTGTGCACCACACGGGGTGATGTCTGTGGGGAGGTCTGTTAGGAGAGGGCTGTGAGAGTAAGGATGGGTGAGGCACAGGGAAGGTGCAAATGTTGATCTGCTGTGTCAAACCTTGAGTGATTTTGCTGTGAAATGCAGCCTTCTTCCTCTGGACCTACTCTCACAGGCTGCTGGCATCTTCCACAGAGATGGAGGAGGGTGGAGGCTGCACTCCACTGAAGCAGAGCTGAGAGACTTGGAGAGGACTCCCAGTGTGAGCAGGAGACAGGTGGAATTCTAGTTGTCACTGGATGAAAGAGACATATGGCAGGTGGTGCTCGGGACCAGATGTGAAAGGATCAGAAGCCTTTCCTGGCATCAACTGACTTTGTGCAGAAATTCCCTGGTCTTCCAGCCTGGCAGGTGGTGAGGACACTCAGCAATGGGATGCCATTGTGGTTAGCATCAAGGGACCCCAGGTGAAGTAGCACATGGCCAGTGTTGTTGTTTTTTGAGAAAGGGCTGTCCAATATAGAGAAACAGCCCCTTGTCAGCACTATGGGAGAAAACAGATGCTGAGGAAGAGAGACAGAGAAGGCAATCACCTCCTGGAAATGTGAGAAAGGTTGCTGGATCTGGAGGAAAAGTAAGGAAGGAAGTCTCAAAGCATGGCAGCTAAAGGTGTGGGAGATAGAGGGAATGAAGTAATGCCCTGCACATATAGTGAGATTCTTTCTTCTCTTCTTCTCTCTGGTTCCTGGCCAAGCCTATCAGTTGCTGTGCAGTTCCATGATGTCTGACTGCCCTGCCCTGATGTGGCATCACACACTGGCAGTGCTCCACACCACTCTCCCTGGGCTGTGGCCTTCCTTATTGCCCTGGCCTCAGCTCTAGACCTTCAGAGATCACTGCAACCCAGAGAAAGAGGCAGGCAGAACTAGTACAGTGCCTGGTACAGGGGCAGCCTGCAGGGACTCTGACTAATTGGCAAGGGCTGGGGCAAAGGGTAACATCTCTCTCCACCTTTGGCAAAAGCCACAGCCACCTCCAGCAGCAGACCAGGACAACAGCCCCACTGACATTGTGGGTGCTCCCCAGGGAGACAGTCTGTGAGGAAGGCTTTCAGATATCCTTGTCCTGTTGCTTACCCCTGCCTGCCCTGTTTTGACCCAGATGCATTACAGTAAAGTGTCTCTGTGACTCCCCTCGGGATTTCACAGTTGTTGCTGTGCTGTGTGGCACAACTGCTCACAATTTCACTGTGGTGCCAAGGCTGACACTCATACCCTCCTCCCCTGGTAGTGCCCTTGGGGACAGAAAAATAGCTCTTCTAGGCTACATTTGAGCTTCAACACTCCAGAACACTGTGCAGCTGTGGTCATTGCTCTGCAATGTACCTCCGTGCTGTGCCAAGCCCGTGTGTGGTGTGACCACACCGTCTGTGCCTGCCTGATGTGGCAGGGCAGGGACTCAGGTGAGCATGCTACAGTCTCCCTGGCTTCACTGAGGTCGATGAGAATACCAAGGTATGCTGCAGCCTGTCTTGGTAGTCTAGTCTAGATGAAGCCTTTTCAGGGGCACAAGTGAGTCTCACAGAGGAGACAACACCAAGCCTTCCGCAGAAGCTGGTAATGCACAAACAGGTACAGTGTGTTGGCACACAAGAGAGGCCCTGCCCCTGCCTGCATACTGAAACTTGCTATTTAATAAGGTGGGCACGTTACAGATTGCTTAATTTAGTGCAACTAAGGCTGTGAGTGTGATGCTCTAGGTATAAAAGGATGGTGTAGTGCCACTGAAGCTGTGAGTGTGATGCTCTAGGTATAAAAGGATGGTGTAGTGCCACTGAGGCTGTGAGTGTGATGCTCTAGGTATAAAAGGATGGTGTAGTGCCACTGAGGCTGTGAGTGTGATGCTCTAGGTATAAAAGGATGGTGTAGTGCCACTGAGGCTGTGAGTGTGATGCTCTAGGTATAAAAGGATGGTGTAGTGCAACTGAAGCTGAGTGCACTCCTTCAGGTATAAAAGGATGCCTTGGTGAGAGCTAATTAAGAGGGAGCACAATATTTCTTTAGGGTAAGAGATCCTACCTTGTGTCCTGTGCACTGCTTAGCCCACATTCACCTTCCAGAAAGGACTAGTTTCTCTCATCAAGCTTTCCATCCTTTCTTTGACCAAATCCCCATCTCAGCACACTTGCTGCTTGCCTGGGCCAGGTTTTTGACATGAAGTAAGCTATGCTTTGACACCCTCCCCTCCCTGCTGCCCTGGCCTGATAGCCGTTCATCACTGCCTGAGGACAGCAGCCTCTGGAGCACAGGAGCACTTTCTCCTCATAAATCATTGACACAACCCTTTGCCTTTCCATGCCCATGGACTCCCCACCCCTCTCTCTGCCTCTCCTCATGCTGCCTGTGTTTGTCACTTACCTCTTCATCCAGCCTTTCTTTTAAAAAATTCTTTTTCATCTTGCAGAAGCTTTTCATGTGTTCATTTCTTCCTGGGAGGGGGCTAGGGAGAGATGGTGTGTGAGGAGGGCACTGCCCCAGCCCCTGCCAGAAACACAAAGGCAGCTTGTGCATGGCATGGCTCTTAATTGGCTGCACTCGGGGACCTCAGGGCCCGTCCTCAGTGATGAAGTACGGATCTGCACTTCTCTCACAGCAGAGAACACTGCAAGAGCAGAGATTCCCATTCAAGGGGTGGTGGAGGCAAAGTTTGAAACAATTTGTCAAGAAAGCATAGAGTGACCCCAAATAAACCCAGCCCTCCTCTTCTCCCACTGCATTGAAGCCAGCTGTTTGCCTTCCCGGGGCTTGCCCTCTCCCACCCCATGCATCTGGTGAGTTCTCCCAGGAGGCATCATCATTAATTTTCAGTGCAGGAATGAGTATGAGAGCTGTTAATTGGCTTACTTGTATAAATAGGTTGGATGCTGCATCTTCAGCACCTAGCCCTGAATTTTGGTGAAGTTGTGGGGAGAGTAGGTCTGTGAGGCCCTATTCCAGATACAGCACAGAATCATGGAATGCCAGATTGGAAGGGACCTCAAGGATTACCTAGTCCAGCTTCTCTAGGTGGTGGTGTAGTTTCAATGATACAGTCCAGCACCCTGTCAAGCTGAGTCTTAAAACTGACCAGTGTAAGGGAATCCACCATGTCCCTTGGGACATTCTTCCAGCGTCTACCTGTCCCATTGTCAAAAATTTTCTTCTGCAGTCCAATCTGAATCTCCCCAGGGGTACCTTGTACCCATCACCCCCTGTCTTTTCCATGTGACTGCTTGTAAAAAAGGAGTCTCCGTCCTTCTGGCAGCCACCCTTTATGTACTGGTACATGGTAATAAGGTCTCCTCTAAGCCTTTTCAAGGCTGAAAAAAACCAGTTCTCTCAGCTTTTCCACCTATGGTAGGTCTTCCAGTCCTCTGATCATTCTTGTGGCCCTTCTCTGGACTTCCTAGTCTGCCCACATCTTTTTTTGTATAGCACTAGAGGGAGTCAAAGCCCTGCCTTCTGCTCCAGCTCAGCTTGACCCAGAAGCCTCTGCTGATGGACAGGACTGCTCATTTGCTGATGTATGGAAGTTACAGGTTACCCCCAAACCTCACAGAGGGCAAAGCCCTGTGATGGGGCAAGATTTAAGGCTCCCTCTTCTGTTGCTGTACGTCCTGGATAAAGACAGCCCTGATAACTGACCTGAGCGTTTGAGAATAGCTACGGCTCCCCCTTGGCTGTGATGTAGGGCAGCAAAAGGTTAGGATATTTTCCTTCCTGCCTGTAAAAGAAAGTTTCTCCTCACTCATGAATCCCTCTTTATCTGACAGCCCAAATCCCAGCAAGAAGTTCATTGTAGGGGAGAAGAAGCTGCAGTACACACCCAACCCTTCCCTCCTTTTAGCAACACCTGCTACCCGATTGGTACTGTGCCCACTCTCAAAGACCTGGCAGCTTCCCCACCCACCACGCAGCTTCCTCAAGCCTTTAGCAAATGCCTTTTGAGGAGGTGACTCCAGCACGAGATAAGAGGTGAAGTGCTCTTCTGGGTTAGGTGCACAACTCAAGTGGGGAAAATGAGCTCTGGAAAGCATGGAGGGTGCCTGCCAGCTGAGGACAAGAACAAGACAAGTTGTGGGTGTATTGTCTCCCAAGGAAGCTGGAGCTAATCTGCATGCCAATGGGGGTGGGGGGGGGGGAATAATTTGCAAGTGGGAAAAGAAGGAGGGGAGGAGTGGTGCCTCAGGAAGCCTTAGCTGGGATCTGTGAAAAACAACAAAAAAAACCCATAAAGGGTACAAAAAGCAGGTGGGACTTCACACCTTGGGGGTTCATGGCTGGAGTGTTTATATCAGCCCATCCTGCCTGCGTTTTATTCTGGCGACGAACGTGTTCTGAAAACAAACAGAACGCCGAGGAAGAAACTTGTGGAGCAGATGACTGTTTTTTTGGTTGCTAAGCCATCTGTTCTGCTCCAGCAGTTCACGGAGGGCTGCGCCGTCGCTCTCCATCTGCACGCGTGTGTTTCGGCGTGGGTGGCTGGCGCTGGCTGGCGTGGCAGGAGGGAGTATCAGGGCGGAGGGGAGGATGTGTGTCCGCCGGAGAGCTCAGATGCTTTCAGCAAATTTGCTTGGGAGGGGAGGAAGAAAGTTGGCTCCGGTAGCGCGTGTTGAAGGTGGGAGGGCTCTGCTTTCTGTGGCCGTGTCAGTTCTGCCTGCCTGTGTCTGAGGGTCTGGCATCACAGGCACAGGGTGGGGTTTACATCAGGATACGGAGCCACACCTCCACGGCTGTGCAGGTCTGGTCAGTCCGTGGCAACCTTGCCTGAAGGTGGAGGCAAAGATGTGTCTTTGTGCATGTGCCCATGAAGAATTCGTGTAGATGTGCAACAGCAGTGTGCCACCCAGCAGGCTGAGGGGCGAGGTGCAGGTGGGGGCCAGTGGGGAGGAAGTGCTGCATGCACACTGCAAGCAATGTGGCCGAAGTGCAGCAGATAAAGCCCATGCATGTGGCGTTGATGGTCAGCCCATCGGTGTGCAGGAACCCAGGATCCCCACCCTTGTGCCTGTCCACCCCACAGCAGTTTGCTCCTCCTCTGCCATGCAGCCCCAGCTGTGCTGCAGTGATGAAGGATGGTGTGAAGGCTAATGACCACTGCCTATCAATTACCCTGAACCCGGCTCAGAACATCTCTCCTCACACCCTTTCCCATCCCTCCCTTCACTCTCATTCTTCCTCACTCCTTGCCTGACAAAGCAGGGTTGCCATAGCAGCTGGCAGCTTCCACTGGCCTACCTCTCGGGAGGACAGCCAGCAGCAATAAAAAAGATGGGCTGTAGGAAGAAAGCTGTGGCCTGTTTGTTTCATTGCCTTCAGGGAATGGCAGCTGGGATTCCTTTGGTAACCTTCTGAAGCTGGTGGTACTCACCTCAGACACATCCAGATGTTGTACTGAGAGTGAGCTGCTTGTGCTCTGGGCATGCATAGTGGTCTTCACCCTCACCCAGCTCTGTCCAGCTGCTGGGTTGGATTCAGCAGGGTGCTCTTCTGAAACCTTAACTGTGCTATGAGAGCATTAAATAAAGAAGACTACTCCTGGCTGGCAGTGCAGGCATTCTCTGCTCTGTATCATATATTTTCAGGGATGTTCACTCCTTCCCTCCTTGTCATGCAGACATGCTGCTGCACTGCAGGAGCAAACAGGGCATCAGGTTCCACCTCAGAAGCAGCTGCATTAAAAGCTGAGCTGAATGCCAGCTCTGTCTACTCTAAGCAGCGCTGTACTTGACTGGCAGCACTTAAGAGAGCTGGTGTTGTTTTGTACAACACTTAGCATCCTCTGAAAAGATAGTGTCCCATTTTGGGGATAAAATTTTATACTTGCATGGTTTTAAGCAATTCCTTCCCCAGGCCAAGATTCTAGACCTTTGATCTACCCTGAGGTAGCAGTTCTTATATTTTTACTGTGTCATAATGGCCTGGTGAACATTCTCCAACCTCTTTCACACTTCAAAGGCTTTTATTTATGTGGCTCAGGGTCTTCACATGCTCCTCTCCCACTAAAAACTCCTAACCCCACAACCCTGCACCCTCACAAAACAAACCCAAACCCAGAACAAAACTTCTCAAGACCTTCAGATTAAGAAGCATCACAGCCCTTTGGAATTTGGGGGATTCTATCTCAGTCATAGACCTTTGGGGCAAACCACAGCCTTCTCCTTCAGCTTTAAGGTAAGGGTGACAATGTTGCCTTTCCATCCATTAGCCTCAGGATCCCAGGCTTGTGGATGAGATATTATTGCCTGCACTTATTTCCTCCCTGCCTCCTTTCTGTGGTGGTCTCCTAGTGCTGCTTGAGACAGAAAACAAAGTGCAGCGTGTAGTGTAGTGACAGTACATCAGTGGCAAAGCTGAGCAAACCCCAGTGGTTAGCAACACAGAAAGCTGATGGAAAACCCCTAAAGCCAAGGTGACTGTTTGACCATTTCTACTTCACCTTCCTCTATTAACTTCAAAATTCACCTTAGCATCTCCTTTCCAGACATCGACAGACCCAAATCTACTGATGAGTGACACCGAACTGTAAACTTTTATAAATCTAAACACTAAGATTGGATGTAGACAGAGTGGCTGAATTTTGCCACATCCAAAATACCTCCAATTCATCTGGCTAGTGGAATGTATTCCTGCACATGAGAGTGGGCTTGGAACTAGATGACCTTGGGTTGGAACTAAATGACCTTGAAGGTCTCTTCCAACCCAGACCATTCTATAAGAGTCTGTGCAGGGAAGGAGGCAGCTGAGCACAATCTACACAATCACCATAACAGCAGCAGCAGAATCTCCTGCAACCCTTGCTGCAGCTGGCACCAGATTAGATCCTCTTTCCACTTTGAATGCCCACAGAAATTCTTCTTTCAGAGTGGAGGTATCTTTGCACAGATGCATCACAAACATCCGAGCATGGAATCACAGCTGGTGTCATAAGCAGAGCAGCCACTGGGACAAAGACAACCCTCACTTGCAGGCTAGCAGAGTTTCTCATTTTCATGTGGCAGGTCAGAGAAAGGAGGCCCTGTGGCGAGAGGGATCTGTATCAGCTGTGAGCTGTGTCAGCCTTGGGAGGGCAGGCACAATGATAGGGAGCAGCACATATGAATAGTGTGAATGAGTGGCCTGACTGACTTCACCACCAGAGACAGGGTCACGGAATTAGATTTAGGAGAAAGCAGTAATTGAAGAAAATAAGCAGGTTCTGCTGACAGAGAGAGGAGAGGAAAATGGAAGGAAAGTTTGGGAGAAGGAAAGTCATGAGAAACAGAGGGAGGTGAGGCAGGCAAGTGTGGTGGATTCTTTGCTTCAATGGGGAGCGTGGCTGCCTCCCCACGTTTAGGTGGTGTTTGAGAGAGCCTGACTGGGATTTATTAGAAAATAAAAAATGCTCTAATTGAAAGTGAGTGGATGCAATTTGTATTAATAATTGGAGAAATCATCGAATAATGTAATTGTTCAAAATCTATTAGCTCGCTCCGTGCAGTGAGAGGAAGGGGTTGATTACCTTGCAATAGGCCATGGTGTTAAAAGGAGAGCCCAGACTGCTGGTCCCCTATGTAGATTGAAGACGTAATTTATTGAAGCAATTTATTTTTCTGTTGGGAAGAAGAGGGAAAAAATGGAAAAATATAAGAGCTGCAATCAAGTATTGGATTCTTAATTTGAAAACCTACCTCTTATCTGCCTCCGTTCAATCATCGGGGGGAAAAAAAATTGCTCATTCCTTCATTGGAATTAAAGCTGCAGGAGCAGACAGAGTGGATGGGGGGAAAAAAAAAAAAAAAGAAGATCTCATGAGGAGGTTTGTTACATCTTCAAGTTTATATTGTCGGCAGCAGTTGCTTCAAATCCAAGAGGAATCAACCTTGGGCTGCCTAGAATAGTGTCAGGTAGCCCTTGGAGGTCAGTACCGGGGTGCTGTCTATCTAATCCTTCCCGAGGACAAAAGGAACATGTTGCTAAACCTGAGATTAATTCAGAGCTCATTAATTCGTTCATTCTGCCTGTCTGTCTCTGGGCTAATCTGGCCCTTTGCAAACCAGAGCTAGGGAATGACAAATGACTCTGCTATTCACATTTCTAGTCCCTTCCCATCAATGGGATTTTAGGTGCCTAAATAGGAATTAGGCACTTAGCAGTGTGCCTGATTCTGGAGCTCTCCCTTGCCTGGCATCTCCACTAAAAAGGCCTTACAAGCTGGGGGGTTCTGCTGTTCTTTGGTTTGCTCAGATAAAGGCTTAGGTCCTTTCTTGTCCATTTTCTACTGGCTTCAGTATCACCACATGGATCTGACAGGACTCCACAACTCTTTCTGCCCCTTTTGTGTCACTTGCGTGCCCCTGCTTATGTAATTCCCTTGGCTCCTGATTGATCCCTGTCATGGAGCAGCACTGCTCTTGTTGCTCCCAGACAGTTGGCAGTCATCTTTCTTGTAGTCCATAAAAAATTAGAAAGATATTGAGATGAGAAGAGCAACTAAGCTGGTGAAGAGCCTAAATAACAAGTTTTATGGGGAGCTGCTGAGGGAACTGGGGCTGTTCAGTCTGAAGAAAAGGAGACTGAGGGGAGTCTTTAAGATTTCTCTCTACATCTACCTGGAGGGAGGTTGTTGTGAGATGGGTGTTGGTCTCCCCTCCCAAGTAAGTAGTGATAGAATAAGAGGGAATCACCTCAAGCTGCACCAGGGGAGATTTAGGTTGGGCATTAGGAAGAAAATGTTTGCTGAAAGGCTTGTCAGGCATTGGGACAGGCTGCCCAGGGAGGTGGCTGAGCCAGCCTGGATATGTTTATCAGCTGTGTAGCTGTGGTGCTTGGGGATATGGCTTGGTGGTGGACTTGGTAGAGTAGGACTCAATGATCTTGAGAGTCTTTTCCAACCTAAATGGTTCTATGATTCTAAATGCATATCTGCTACTTTGTCTGGTGAGGACAGTGTCACCTGGAAACCAGAGAGGAGGAAAAGCTGCTGGCATTGCAGGGTTAACTAGAAAAACATTGATACTTGCTTTAGTGCAGGCGGGTGGGTATTTGTTCTTTATGAACACAAACAAACATAAGTACGTCAGACTGTACTGCCACAAAATCCTCTCTGCATCATTAAGCACATGCCCACATGCATGCTCCTCAATAACTCTTCACTGAGGTAACCTCATGATTGTAGGGTGCTGAGCTGATCCTGGGCTACTACACGCAGTGGGTAATTATTGCCTTGTTTTTCCTCTTGCCCGAACCTCTCCGAGAGGGAGGGGAAAAGAGGGATCCTGATAACAAGACTATGAGGTAGAGCAAAATACTGTGGGTGGAAGCACAGCCTCTGACACACATTGGTTACACACCTGCATTGCTGCTCGTAGTCACCCAGCCAAAATGGGAATCCTGATATAATCTTCTTCCCATGCCTGGTGCTTGATGGCTCCACGGTTAAACAGTGCAGAACAAACTGCGCTGCTGCCCAAATCGTTTCCTTTCTTTGCCTGAATAATTTCAAGTCATCTCACCAGAAAGTCCTGTGCAGAAAGCACAAGCACCTGTCCTTCATGTCGTTCTCTTCCTTTCTCTTTTCCCAAAGTCCTTCCAGTGCCTAGAAGGTTCTGAAGGTCCATGGACGCAGCTCTTTGAGGTTTTGCCTATAATGAACATGTGCAGGGCAGTTTGAGGACTGTTCTCGGGATGTCCACACTGCAATTATTTGTACACTCCTCAGCGTGTCTGTGGCTTGTAAAAATCAGCAATCTTCTGGATGAGGTTCACTCCTGGCTTGAGAGAGAGCCGATGCAAAGAGGCATTATATGGCCTTGTAATGTCACGAGATATCGTTTAATTAATGTTGATATCCGTGGAGGGGGGTCCTGGTGCCCCCGTCGTTCTTTGGATTCCCGGTTGGCAGAAAACAAACGCACGAGTTGCTCAAAACGCCAGGTAAAACAGTTTAACAGTCAGAATTTAGGGAACAGAGAGCATACAAACAGAATAGACCCCAGCCGTGCCTACAAACCCGCGGGGGCACAAGGGGGAAACAACACTCCTTCCCGAACCCGAGGGGAAGAAGGGAAAAGACCGACTTAGCCCAGATAGGGAGAGAAAGAGAGAGAGAGAAGGGGATTAGTCTTGCCGCTTCTCTGGAAAGCTGCTATGCTTTGCTGCCTGCTGCCTTGCACGTGGCTGGGCTCTTCACAGCCACGACGGGGAGACGACGAAGAAGAGCGAGGAAGAGCGAAGAAGAGCCCCTAACGGCCGCTGACCCCTGCCTAAATACCCTATAGGGGTGCGTGAAACTGTCCAATAGGTATTCAGCATTCTCTAGCTGACCAATTGGTTCAAAAAACTCCACGCATATGTGCAGCCCGGGGTCTCCCTGGGTCCCAGGGCCACATGGTGTGCCCCCGCCCCTCAACCCCTACTGGACCTTGAACAGGAGGGGGAGGAGAGACTCCAGGGGCTGGACCAACTCTAGGGTGTTTGTCGCACCCATACCATGACAGGCCTTCCGTTCAGGTAGAGGAAAGGAGAGTTGAACTATCTACGTTGCTTGAGGCCACTTGGGTTTGCCAGTTAGAGCCCTGACTCCATGGCAACTTGAGCAATTCACAGAGGGCCAACTCCACCTTGTAACCTGGCCACAGACATCCAGAACAAATCCTATTTGCTCTCCTCATCTCTGTTCACCCCCAAGCAGAGGAGCACAAACTATTGTGGGTTTGAATGCTCAGTAGTCCAAGCTAATGGAGGGGTGACAGGCATGGCTTTGACAACTCATTTGCACAGTGCCTCAAAACCAAATCTTGGCAGAGGGCTCTGCTGACCCCTGCAATGCAGCCAAGAGGAAATGCCAGAATCTTGTATTTCAACCTTTCTCCTTTCTTTGCTTTGTTTCTTGGAGGCAAAAGAGAGAAAGTCTTGCTTTCTGTCCTTTGCTAGGTAGGTGTCTGGGTGTGGGTCCATGTGTGTTGTGTGCAAGAACATGTTCCTCAGGATACAAGAAGCCTTGAAAAGGAGCGGAGTGAAAGATGGCAATGACAGATTTGTTGAACAGGGGGGCTGAACCTACGGTAACTGATGTTGTTGGTACTGGGAACAGCAGACAGACTGGGCTGGGGAGACAAAAGAAGGCATGGTAAGGGCTGGGGCTAGGGATCAGGGAGAGAACAGTCCATGTATCTCAGCTAATGCTCTCTGGCAGAGTAGCAGCGCTAATGGATATTAAAAGTGTCAGCTTCAAGATTTAGCAAAATGGTACCTCTCCTGATGCATCTCATCCTGGCACACAGAGCCCAGAGCAGGGGAGAAATTAGGGCCAACAGATTGCACATGCTGAGTACAGGGTTGCCCTTTCCTCTTGTCAGGGACCTTACTTTTGTGACTCTGCTGGTAGTGATGACAATCCTATGCTGTTTTCTAAGGGCAGGCATGTCTCAAGGTGGGAAGCCATTATCCAAAATCCACACTGACCTGCTCTCTGCTGCCAAGCAGTGCACAGAGGAGAACAAAGGGAGACATGTCCATTCCTCAAAGGGAGGAGGAAACTTGAGTATGGAGCTCCTTCTGCCCCATGGAAAGAGATATAGACATGGCCATTCTGATGACAGTAGCATCCTCAGTCAGGTGTATCTTGCCTCTCTTCTCTGTGGCAGAACACTGAGAAAATGAGGTACTGCCATTCCCCAGCCTTTGCAGACCCTCTGTGGATAGTTGGTGAAAGGAAGGAATTCCCCTGCCTTTCCTCACTGAGTAGATGGGATGCCACTGCACATGGCCTACCTAAATTAAAAAGGGAAAGAACAGAGTAATTAGGGAGAGGGGGAGCAAAGTACCCTTTGCTAGTTCCACTCACTCCCCTCAGCCTGCTCTACCCTCCCGTGATATCTGTTGCGGCCTTTTTTTGGCACAGCAATGGTCACAACTGGTGGATACTGGAAGGGAAGGCTAATAAAGGGGTAAGCATGATGCCTGATCTCTCTCCTGCTCATAGTGTCAGTAGGCTTCAGCTCCATCTATCCACACTCAGCCCTCATCCTCCAGAGTGCCAAAGGAAAAAACACCCAGCTGAGTTTTGTCCTTCTACTGCTAAGCAGTCACAGTCTGATCTGACAGAGTTGGACTCCATCTCCCTCTCAGGTTTTCCTTGGCTGTGTTATGATTTGATCCATCTTTTCACCAAGTGGCTGACTGCCACTGTGCCAGCACTGGAGATGGATGCTCCTGTTAGCCAGCCAGCTAGGGAGCATTGCCCCCGGGGCTCTGGCCACTCAAGTTGTCAGTGATCCAAACGGTGCAGATTTCCTTGCAAGCTTGCTCACAGACGAAGAGCAAAATCTTCAGGTACCTTTCTCTAGGCTGGAAAAGGGCAGTGAGCAGAGAAATGTCTCACACCTTCCTTGTGTTAGGGCTCCCTGTGTCAGAGGTGGCCACCTAAATACTCCAAATTGCTAAATTATTGACACTGACAAACGTTCCCTTACTTTAACTCATTTCTCTTTTGGTTCCGCTCAGGCTTGTGTTTTGGGTTCAGGAGACTGATGAGCAAGGGAGGCTTGTTCTGATTCGGTCATGATGGCCAAGCCCTGCCAACAGATAGGCTTTTGGGACATGGTTCTGGATGCAGGCAAACCAAACCAGTGTGGCAGGGAGTTTCCCCAGAGGCAGCATGCTAGTTTCCTCCTAATCTCCCTGCCTACCTTCACATTGCAGCAAAGGGAAAGCCACAGTGGTTAGGAGCTAAACACAATCTCACTGAAGAGCTCAGGAGAGAGCTAGGGAATAGTCAACAGAAAGAGGGAGTGGACAAAGCCACAGAAGAGTGGAAAAGCAAAGGGGAAGCAGGAAGGAAAGCATCAGTATGAGTAATATTCTCCATAAAGTGAATCAAATTGTGGTTTGTGCTTATGAAGAAGAAGACATCTGTGAGTCTGCAGCCCATCCTCTCAGTTATGTGTACTAGGGTTATTCCCAGCAAACCCAACAAAAGTAACAATGTCCTGGGTTAAGAACTGGCTGGCTGGCTGGGCCCAGAGAGTGGTGCTAAGTGAAGCCACATCCCATTGGCGGCCAATCACTAGTGGTGTGCCCCAGGGATCAGTGCTGGGCCCAGTCTTGTTCAATATCTTCACTGATGATCAGGGTGAAGGGATTGAGTCCAGCATCAGTAGGTTTGCAGATGACACCAAGTCGGGAGCACATGTGGATCTGTTAGAGGATAAGAGGGCTCTGTAGAGGGACCTGGACAGGCTGGATAGATGGACACAGTACAATGCCATGAGCTTTAACAAGGCCAAGTGCCAGGTTCTGCACTTTGGCCACGACAACCTCATGCAGCACTACAGGCTGGGGACAGAGTGGCTGGAGAGCAGCCAGGCAGAGGGGGACCTGGGGGTACTGGTTGACAGCAGCTGAACATGAGCCAGCAGTGTGCCCAAGTGGCCAAGAAAGCCAATGGCATCCTGGCCTTTATCAGGAATAGTGTGGCCAGCAGGACCAGGGAAGTCCTTCTGCCCCTGTACTCAGCATTGATCAGGCCACACCTTGAGTCCTGTGTCTAGTTCTGGGCTCCTCAATTTAAGAAAGATGTTGAGGTGCTTGAACCTCAATCCTTCTTCAGAGAAGGGCACCAAGGCTGGTGAGGGAGCTGGAGCAGCCCTATGTGGAAAGGCTGTGGGAGCTGAGGGTGTTCAGCCTGGAGAAGAGGAGGCTCAGGGGAGACCTTATTGCTCCCTGCAACTACCTGAAGGGAGGTTGTAGCCCGGCGGGGGTTGGTATCTTCTCCCAAACACCCAGTGACAGAACAAGAGGACACAGACTCAAATTGCACCAGGGCAGGCTTAGGCTGGACATTAGGAAGAAGTTCTTCACAGCAAGAGTGATTGACATTGGAATGGGCTGCCCTGGGGTGGAGTCATCGTCCCTGAAGGTGTTTAAGAGGAGGCTGGATGAGGCACTTAGTGCTGTGGTTTAATTAATTAGAACAGTTAGCTGGTAGTTTGGACTCAATGATCTTGGAGGTCTTTCCCAACCTGGTTAATTCTGTGTTTCTGTGATTGCATGCAGCTGTTTGCAACTACCTTACCTCAGAGAGCCTGCAGCTCAGTAGATGAGGCAACCCAGGGGGAAGTGACAGGGTTGCTTCAGTCCTGTTTTATAGAGGCAGAAAAAGGTAAAGAGGAAACAGCTAAGCTCCAGCAACACTGGGAGGTCTGATGCTCAGCTCTCCACAGGTGAATTCGTTGCCTCCTAATTCAAAGTGAAATCTTGGTCTCCAGGTGCTCAAGAGGCAAGGGAGTGAAAATTCCTTCTTGCTCTTAATAAAATTTCTGAAGGGGTTGTTGGGCCCTGGTTCCTTGTGGCAGTCAAAGTCTCTCCTGCTTCTTCATATTCTGTGCTCTGATGAGTAGCCAGTATACGTTCAGGATAAAATGGGCAGGTGAGGGGCAAGGTCACAGCAACACCACTAAGTAAATGTGAATATAGACTGCCCTGGAGCCTCTTTCTGTGGATCACCCTGCTATCTTCTCATTTTTTTCCTTCATTTGTTCTTCCTTGCTAATCTTCTCTTTTAATCCTAATCTTGTCTATAATCCTCCTTTCCATTCTGGGCTTCCAGCAGACTCACACACCAGGTTGAAGCAGGTTCCCCAACCCTTGAGCTGCACTCCAAAGTCAGTTCTATGGGAACAGAGACCACTGCAATGGCTGAGGTCTCCTGATCCAAAACACACTGAGAGGGTGAGCCAGGAACAAATGTACTAATGTGGCCTCTCCATCCACCACCTCTTGTCTCTCTTATGCACAGCAATTTCAGACACCTGCCCTGTATGTTCCCCCTGATGCAAAGTCTGAGTCTCACCAATCTCTTAGGTTGGCTGTGAGTTAACCAGACCATGGGGTTTGGAAAGCAGCCCCAGGACTTCCCTGCCCTCAACACTTTTGGGCAGCTGAAGAGTTGGGCATGTAGCACAATAAGCCCAGGGTGATAGCATGTAGCCTTGGAGTCCTCTGCATGATGCAAGAAGGGTTCACTTTCATATCCACCCTTATTTCTCATCTTGTTTCCTTCTCTCTAGGTATTACAGCCTGAAATAGGGAAGAAGGCATGGGGATTAGGGTCTCTGCAACACTAGAGAAACAGCTTTGCTAAGTGTCTATACCCTGGAAGGCATTTGACCTCCTCACCTCCTCCAGAGCAGAGGATTTAAGAAGGTGAACTCTCTTAAATGGTTTCCCGAGGAGAGGCAGATCTAGGAGAGCAAATCTCAGCTGGTTACAAACTGCCTTTTTCTGAGGGAAATTTACCCTATGGCAAATAGAATCATAGAATTGTTTTGGTTGAAAAAGACCTCCAAGATCATTGAGTCCAACATGGCAACCTAACACCACTGTGGCCATTAAACCCTGTCCCAGAGTGCTGTGTCCATGTATTTCTTTAACACCTGCAGGAATGGTGACTCCATCACCTCTCTGGGCAACCTCTTCCAATGCTTGGCCACTCTCTCCTTAAAGGATGTTTTCCTGCTCTCCAATCTAAACCTAAGCCATTCCAAGCTCTTTCCCTGGAGCATCCCTCTTCCCACTTTTCACCATGCCCTTCTTTCATGTCACTTGACCTGTCTGTTCCCAAGCTGCCCTCCCACATGCATCTGACCCACCTCCCCAGAAACTCACTTTCTTGCTCCTTCTCCCGAGGGAGTAGTTCTGCCCTCTCCTCTGCTACTGAGGTATTCCTGCCTGTAAGTGGTGTTTATGACATTCCTAAAAGGAGCAGAGGAAGAAGGCAAAGAGCCTATGAGACCTGGGTGGGCCCAAGGTGTAAAGCTCTCCTTTCTCCTATATAGACAGACATTCTTCCAAAGCCTTGGGGCTAGGACACACACCACAGTTTGGGAGAGAGGGATTGGAGCAAGAAGTAGGGATTGAAAGCGTGCCTGATGAGGTGAGATGCTGAGCTAGTTTGGGTATTCTGGTGGCAGCAGCATGTAAAATCCCATTATGGCTTTAGTATGCTCAGTTTAATACATTGAACCCTTCGCTGCTCCAGCTGCCCCTGCCAGGCATCTCTGAAATTCACATCAACAAGTTTTCAATCTCTTAACAATTCCCAGCTCCCAGGCACAGCCTGCCTGCTCTGGGGAGAGAAGAGGAAATACTCAGCAGCTCACAAACATACCTAGAGGACAGAGACTTTCTTCTTCTCCTTTCTACCCCCCCGCAGCAAAGACCCCATGGGTTTGCTGAGGGTTACCAGAGCCCCATGGCTTCAACTGCATCTCTGGATGTTAGCTGCTTGGGGCAACAAAGCTGGCTCTGGAGGGGTGAGAGCTGCCCAGAGTGTAACCCTGTAGCTGCGTAGTAACCCACAGGATAGGGAGGGCTGGAGGCTGTGTCAGAAGTGGGTTGTGCTGTGGGCTGTGCAAGAGTAGGGTTTGAGATGAAAATGGTAGCTTTGCTTCCTCCTAGTTGGACAGACCAACAAGGGATCTTTTAGCAGCACCCAAATGCTTCCTTACGTTCCGCAAGTTCTTGGTTTGCTGCTAGACAGGTGCTGTAGCTGCTTCCTTGGTGAATGTGGGAAACAGGCACGAGGAGGTATCATGGAGGAGTCTGCAACAAAGCTGAGAATCAGGGATGTGTTTGTGGGAAAGCTGGGGAGAGACTCTGCATCTTGTCCTGTGGCAAGATCAACATTGAATCGTAGAATCATAGAATGGTTTAGGTTGGAAGTGACCTCAAAGCTCATCCAGTTCCAACCCCCCCGCCATAGGCAGGGACACCTCCCACTAGAACAGATCACTCAAGGCCTCATCCAACCTGCCTTTGAATGCCTTCAGGGAGGGAGCAGCCACAACCTCCCGGGCAACCCATTCCAGTGTCTCACCACCCTCACTGTAAAGAACTTCTTCCTAACATCCAGTTTAAATCTCTCCTCTGCCAGTTTAAAACCATTACCCTTCCTCCTGTGTGGTGGATTTGCCCCAGCTGGGGGCCAAATGCCCACCAAAGCTGCTTCTTAAATGACAGGGGAGAGGGGGAAATATAACAGAAGGCAGTTATAAGATAGAAGCAATTTAATGATGACAAGCTAAAGCAACAGACTGCACAGAAGCAGAAGCAGAGAGAGATGTTAATCAGCTGGACAATGTTGGGTCTCGGGAAGCAGAGCTCTATGCTTGGTGGTTACTTCTGGAGAACAGACACCATGGATGAATCTTCATCCAAACTTCCTTTTTTTCACTTTGTTCTTCTATCTGAGCTGACATCATATGGCATGGAATATGCCTTTGGCCAGTCTGGATCGGCTGGTTTGACTGTGTCCTCTCAGCATCTTGGGGCAGGGAGATGTTGGAAAAAAACCCCAGCCTGGGTGCTCAGCTTAGCAGTAGACACAACACTGGTTGCTTTATCAGTGCTCAGCTACAGCACCCCAGAACACAGCAGTAGAAAGATATTTTGGGGAGAATTTAGCCCAGCTCAGTCCAGTTCTAACCCACCACATCCTGTCGTTACAAGACCTTTCCTTAAAAATGAAGCACACCAAAGTTTTCTCTGTGCAATTGCAAGGGGCTAAACAGATCTACAGGTTGTGCCTAGATGCTTTGGTCAGGTGCTGGGGAACATAGGAGGACAAGCATTTGGGCAAAGGTGTGAGCAGCATAAGTGCATGACTTACAGAGGGTCTAAAGGTGTCTGATGTAAGAAGTGCACAGAAACTGCAAGTTCTCACTGTATTGTCCTTAAACGTAGTAGTTAATAACTAATATTAATAATTTCCTTAAAGACATCTGGAGTCAGGGCAATGAAAGACAATTTCAGTTCTCATGTCAAGTACTCAGAGGAATGAGGGAAGCAATTTTCATTCTTTTCTGCAGAGGGACAAACTATTCTCAAAATACTACAAGTCAAGAGTCCCTTGGACAATCAAATAAAAGCTTTGTTTTTTTTTTTAAAGGTTCCATTTTATGTTTGGGGAATTTGGTGATGTTTTAGTCTATCTTAGAGAGGAAGAGATGTAGTCAAATGGTAAATGGGTTAAGAAGTTACTGTATATGTGTGTGCATGTGTTCATAGAATGTTTGGGCTGGAAGGGACGTTTACAGATCACCCAGCCCACCCTTCCTGCTGTATGTAGCCAGGGACATCTTTCACTAAACCAGGTCAACATGACCTTGAACACTTTGAATGATGGGGTATTCACAAATTCTCTGGGCAGCCTGTGCCAGTGCATCACCACCCTCATCATAAAAGAATTCTTTCTTATGTTCAGCCTAAATCTACCCTCTTCCAGTTTCAAACTGCTGTTCCATCACTAGAGGCCTTGGTAAAGTCTTTGTCTTTCTTACAGGCCTCCTTTAAGTACTGGAAGGTTGCAGTAAATTCTCTTTGTAACCTTCTCCAGGCTGAACAACCCCAAGTCTCCACCTTTCTTTTTAGCAGAGGTGTTAGAGCCCTGCTCTGATCATTTTCATGGCCCTTCTCTAGACCTATATTGTCTTTGGGCTCAGTGCCACAGAGCTGGACAAAGTACTGCAGGTCAGGGTCTCGTGAGTCAGAGGAGAATCATTTCCCTGAGCCTGCAGGTCACACTTGATGTATGAGGGGATACAATCAGCTTTCTGGTCAGCTGGCTTATATTAGACTTTTAATCCACCCCTATCCCCAGGTCCTTCTCTGCAGTGTGGCTCTCAAACAATTCAGCTGGTTTGTACTCTTACTGGGGTTTGGCCACACTCCACTTACAGGATCTTGCCCTTGGCCCCACCATGGGCTCAATTCTCTAGCTTGTCACAGTCCTTCTGGATGGCAATCCCTTCCCACTGTCCACTGCACCACTGGCCTTGGTATCATCTGCAAACTTGCTGAAGGTGTCCTCAATCTCTTTCTTTATACCTCTAGTTAGGACACTAAATAATATGGGTGCCAGGACAGGGACACCACTCACTACTGGGTGTCTGCCGTTGGCTGACTACTGATTGTCTGCACACCCCCATGTGCTGTCTACCTTTACATGAATCTTAACTGCACCAGGGTAAAGGCAGGACTGTAGGGACACCAAGCTGTGAGCCCTAAAGCTGTCTGTGTCTGGGGTTAGGGCTTGGCTGCCATTTTCAGGAGCCTCTGAGTGCGCTTCTCTCCCACAGCAGGTGGCTCTGAGCTGCTCACTTCTCCTTGTCCTTTTCCGCTGCCTCCCTTGAAGTTCCTCCAGCCTCTTTGTGTGTGAAGAACAATTTCTCCTGCTGGATGTCCTCTGGAAAGGAGACCATGCTGCCCATTAGCTCCTGGATATTGAAATCATGACTCCAGAGCACGGTGGTGCAGCTGGTGAGGAAAGTTGAGGATTGCAGCAGGGAAAACAGCTCTGCACAACAGAGTCCTTGTACACTATGATCATGATTTCAGTCTTGCCAGCCCTCCCTGGGTACTTTGCTGTTTATTTCGGGGCTCTCATTTTTGTATTTTCCAAATTCTGATTAGCTCAAGGCCAAACAATCCCATGAGAGGAAAGGAATAGCTGTGGTTCACATTTGGAGGACCACTTCCATATGAGGAGAGACGGAGGGAGCTGAGCCTCGTTAGTTTGAAGGAGACTGAGAGGTGACCTCATTCATGTTTATAAATACGTGCAGGGTGAGTGCCAGGAGGCTGGAGCCAGGCTCTGCTGGGTGATGCCCAACGACAGGACAAGGGGCAATGGGTGGAAGTTGAGACACAGAAGGTTTCATATAAACATGAGGAAGATTTTTTTCCACTAAACATAAGGAAGATTTTTTCCACTGTGAGGGTGACAGAACACTGGAATAGGCTGTCCAGAGTGGTTGTGTAGTCTCCCTCTCTGGAGATGTTCAAGACCTCTCTGGATGTGTTCCTGTGTGATCTGGTATGGATGATCCTGCTCTGGCAGGGGGGTTGGACTGGATGATCTTTAGAAATCCCTTCCAGCCCCTAATCCCTTCTGTGATTTTGTGATCTCTCACTCTGCCACCAAAAGCCACAGGATCCTTTCCTTCAAGAAAGGGAAAATGTTGAGAGCTGTCTCTGTCTTTCTCCAGCTGCTGAGGGCTGGTCACAGAAGCCCGGCTGGAATGTGGGGTGTTTTTCTCAGACAGAAGGCAGCAGGCACCAGGCAAATCACTGTTATCTGTGGCTCTTTCTTCTCAGGAAGGGCCATGTATCTTTTCCATTTAGGTAATAACAGGCTTCTGGCAGTGCCTCCAGCACAAACCCAAACTGCAGGTGAGCAGCAGGAGCTGAAGAGTTTGGCTCAGGTTTAGCAACTCACTTTCCACTGATAACAGGGGGTTTCCCCAGAGCTCTGCCAAGGCAGACTGAGTCTGTCCAGGGAGCAGGATGGCAGGAGAGGCAGCATCTCTCAACAGAAAAAAAGAATGGAAGAGAGGCATTTTTTGAAGGCGAGAGGACAGTGGCATATTTATAGAGAGGGATGAGCAAAACACAGACAGCAGAATGCACAATGCGAAGAGAAGCCAGAGACAGAGGTGAGGTGAAAAGGTTAGAGCAGGGAGAGAATGAGGGATTCTGGAAAGGAGCATAAATCTGTGTGAGTTAGAGATGTGTCACATTGATGATGATGACAGAAAGCCCCCCAAGTAGGATTTCTTGGGAAATGAAATACTTAGCTTTCTGCACACTCTATGTCATGTTGGAAGAAAGGTCAATTAACGAGCTCCAAGAAATTCCTGTCCCATGACTTTTCAAACAGCTGCAGGAGTTTGCATTTCTCTCCCTTTTATTTTCTCTCCTATGTTGCAATAAAGATTAAAAGAGCACACACACAAGAAATAAAAAGAAAGAAGGAAAAAAAAAAAAACCAACAAGCTCAGACTCAGCCATGGGTTAAATCTGTTAATATATCAGACTATTTCAAGGTGCCTCTCTTCAGCAAGTCCTTTTTTTTTTGTCTCTCCCTCAATAGGGATTGAATCCAATTTTCCATGTGCACATGGTGCATTTGCCTCCCATGTGCAGCACAATGGTGACACCTTTGGGGGCCTTTCTTGCTCCAGGGGTGAGGTCTGTGAACCCCAAAAGAGGCTCTGCTTTACCTGTGAATGTGATTCCAGTCAGATGGGACCTCGCTGTCACTCAGGCGCTGGCTGACTAGCAATAAATATTCATAGAACTGATTAGGCATTAATTGCACAAATTGCACCACCTCTTCAGCCAACCCCAGGAACCTTGATGCCACCATCATCGTTAGAGAGACAGCCAAAAATGTCTCTTCTGTAGGTTCCTTAAGGTCAGCCCAGCACCCCAGAAGGAAAAGGTGACTGCTAAATGCCTCACCTTGCAATGCCCCTTAAAATAGCCACCACGGTCTCTCCTCGGATTCTGCCTCATATGAAGGGCTGTCCTCCCACTAGTATAGCCCCCGTGGGGCAGCAGCCCTATGGTCTCTGGAGACCTCACTGCAGTCTGTCTTGCTTCACTCTCCCCATATACTGCTTGCTGCCAGACCGCACAAGCACTGTCCTTCCCTGCTCCTCTGTGATCTCTGTTCTTCCTTTACAGACTGTTCTGCCAGAGCCATTCTGCAAGGAGAGGATAAGGAGAGGCATTGGGCTGGGATGCATGTGAACTGTGTGCAGCACACACACACACACACACACACACACACACACACACACATACCTGTTTGTACTCACACGCACATGTGGCCCCATTTATTCAGCAAGGCAGAGGAGCAAAGGCTGTGCTAGCAGGTCCTATGGTCCCGTCCATACACACCTGTGTCCTCAAGACTAGCCACCTTGCACATGTCCATTCTCACCCTAAAGTGTTGAGCTGGCACACCCACCACCATCCTTCAGCCCCAGGGGGAGGAGAGCTGTTGCAACACAGAGTGCCCCTCGGTGGTGGCTGCGGTAGGGGAAGCAGACTACTCCAGGAATGGAATGCTTTACTCCTGACATTTTTGTCACCCTTGCTCTGGAAACGAGGTGAAAGCCCTGATCTTGTCAGTGTCAGCTCTCCTTCTTCAACTACCCACACAACACCCAGGCTCCTCCACCCTCTCTGACTCTCCCCGTAGCCCCCTCTTATTGCATCATGCACGGTCTCCTTGTAGTTAACCCCACAAACTGGTGGGAGCAAACTGGTGTCTGTACACAGACTCACACACAGAGGAATGTGATAGCCTGGGACAGGTCACATTCATCTTCATCACAGGGAGGCAGTAGGATTGGCAATGGCATGGCAAGATGAGATTGCTGCATGCCCCTGTCGCAGGCAGTTAGAGCAAAGCCTCTGCGGATGAGATAGCACTGACACTCCAAGAAACCCTGGCCAGGTCTCAACTCTGATCTTCCTGGGCTGCTTCTAACCCCTCAGACTGGCCCTCTGCTAGGCTGGAGACAGTGAGCCAGAACAAGGTGCAGCAGAGAGGCCATAGTGCCCTTGAAAGCTGTCCAGCCTACTAGCTTTGTAGCTCTGACCTGTCCGTGTGCAATGCATACTCAAAGAAAGTTTAAAGCAGGAGGAAGTATCGTGATGGGGCCCTCACCTCCAGATAATGAGTTGCTTTCCAGCCACCAAACATGAAGGATGGGACACAGGACGAACTGCCTGCACCATTCAAACCATCTCAAATGCAGCAGGGCTCTGCTTCTCTCCATACAAATGATCAATCTCAGGGGGCGTGCAGATTGACTCCCATCCCTCTGAGGCCCTTGTTGTAGCCTTCTGTTCGTCCAAGTTTATGGTGGCAAACCTGTCAGTTTCTCTTGGTGGCAATCCCTGCACTGCTGTGGAGGGATCAGGTGTGGGGACTCACACAGCAGGAGTTAACACACAGAGGGAGTTGTTAAGCTGGCAGGCCAGCTCCAAATAACCCTGGTTAGCCAGCAGAAAAGAGCTGCTTGATTTCCCTTTTATGCTGAAGGGCTTGCGACACACAGCTGAGCAGTTTCAGACTTGTCAGAAATGGACAATAGCTCAACTGGGCACTCCTACCCCCTCACCGAACACCACTCCATCGCTAGGTCACTTCCAGAGTCTTGCATTCCAGCACAGGCCTCCATTTGCTCATGAGCTCCCCTGGGCATTCACCCCTGGGAGAAGACAGGTTCCAATCGCACCCTTGGATCTGCTACGAATCCATAATTCAGTCTGATCTGTCTCCATCCCCATGCTGTCCTTCCCCTCGACCCAACAGAGATTTTCTCTACCCTTTGCTAGCTACCTAAGCTGCACTGACAGCGACTGCTGCCTGTTCTCACAGCTGCAAACAGTTTCTGGAATGCCTTTTTAAAATGCATTAGCCTTTGGAAAAGGAGCTGAAAAACAGGAGACAGGAGGAAGGGAAGAAGGGGAGAGGATGCAGGATGCAGCTATGTGGTCTGTTCCTGCCAGCCACACACCTGTGGTCTTCTCCTGCCAGACCTTTTGTGAAAATAGGTGGACATGCATTATGAAAACCAATGACTGGGTACATGCAGAAGTCCTTAGGCAGGCTGGGAATAAGTGTCACTCCTCTGTGTGTATGCCTGTGTAAGCCACCTACTAAGCTGCCTATGATGAGAAAGAGGAACCTGTCTGCTGGATAGATTGCAATCTGTCACATCTAATACCTGAAGGACCCTGGGCACGTCCATATGTCTGCCTCTTCCACGTGTGTGGTGCTGCAGTTGCTCTCAGCAAAGGGGATAAGTGATAGAGGCCAGCAAAACGTGCCCTGGTGGGGCCATTCTCGTTGCCATTCCCACCAAAAATTTGCAAGGGTTCCAAGCTGTTAAAGCAGACAGATGTTGAGTGGATGGTTAAGGTTTACGTCCCCAACCTGAGACACTGTGGCCAATACCATATGTGTTGCTATTGGGTGTGAGGGTAAGGATAACACTCTGAGAGTGAATATGTTGCCTTGCTGATGAGCAACATCAGCACTGAATTCCCAGTACTGAGGAGACTGGGAAAGGAGCATGTAAATTGCTTTCCTCTGCTGGAGCCAACGAAAGGCAATGGGAACCCAAACTTGTTGTCTTGCTCCCTACCTCAGTCTCTCAGACCGAATAAACTCAGTCCATCTCCTCCCAGCTCTCGAGGTCAGTTTGATGGATGGAAATGACACAATTGCCTGTCTCTATGCATTGTTATCTTCTGTCGTGTGGATCATGAGCTTGAGGGGCAGCAGAACAGGCATTTCTCACCTGAGTCCCAGGCTCTGGGGCAACTTCCACTAACCAAATGTGTGCTTATATTTCTCTTACACCTATGGGAGATGTTGCCAAGAGAAGAGGCTGCATTCTGACTTCTCTTCCCACCTTTGGGCAGAACCCTGCCTTCCTGCATTGACCCCCAAAGCAAGAGTTCGTGTGTGTGTGTGAGCAGCCGGAACATCAGTGACAAAGAGACTCGACGCAGGAGACATTGGCGAGCAGAAGAGAACCTTCACGTTCCTTCTCCAGGGTGAGCTCCTGCCTCAGCTCCCAGATACGCTCCCTGCCTCTCGAAATTAATTCAACATTCCTGCGGCTCGGGCAAAAATAACTGGAATGAATAATGGAGCTGTGCTGGCCGTGCTGCGGATTGCCTGGTAGACAGAGCCCTCTGCAGGAAGGAAAAAAAAGGCAGGAGTCCGAGACAGCACCGACGTTTGCTAGGAGAGACCTGAAGGATGATGAAACAGCAATAGCTTCTCATACCCTTTAACGCTGCAGGTGTAACTGTCTCTAGCCAGTCTCTGCGGTTGGCCACCCTGCTCTTCCCAGGTCTCAGCGTTACAGCTCCCTGCACCTTTCCTCTTGTCCCCTGAGCTGCTCCTGCTGCCCAGCTGCTGCCTGCCTGTGCCACGCTCCCAGCCTGCCTGCATTGTGGGTGCAGTGCAGAGCTGCGGTGGTGCTCAGGCTGCTTGGCTAGGCACAGGAATGTGACACTCCTATCTGACGTCCTCTGCCCGCATTGCCAAAACAATCACATTGCCCTGAGTTCTGGGTTAGTTCGAGCACTTTTATTTCTTTCTTTGTGCAAGAGACAAAACCCCCAGACTCGAGATGAAACCATTGTGTGAAGATGGGAATGGCTCTGCCTGCGTGTGCTTGTGAATGCGGTGTGTGTGCACCTCCCCTTTCTCTCCTGCCTGCAGGCTTTCCACGCGCAAAGCCCAGGCTTCTGGTGGGGTGGAAGGAGGCAACATTTGTTGTGCATCCACCAGCCAGGAGGAGAGCCTCTTCTTTGAGTTTCTTCTTGGTCCCCAAGTCTCAAAACCGGAGGCAGACGATCCAGAGCCACGCCCCTAGTCCAACAGCCTCTCTGCACTCAGTTACCCCTCATCTCCCTTTCCAACATCTTTAACTTTCTGAAACCTCTGTCTCAAGTACCAAGCAGAGACTTCTAAAATTACAGCCCTCACAGCAATAGGAAGAGGCAAAGAGTGCTCTCTTCTGAGCAAAAGGCTTGTCTCCCCTTGGCCCCTAGTTTCACAACGAGGTGTTAAGAATCAGTGTTCCTTTCTCCACCACTACACATCTGTTTGTGGAAGACAAACCACTGCAGTTTCTCAGCTCTGCAGCTGACTGAACTGTGCATGGCTGCTCTGTGGTTCCTCAGAAAGAAAATAGCTGGGCAGGAGGACCTGGAGACCTTCTGGAAACATTCTTGTCTCCTCTCAGATCCTGTCCTACATGGCCTGGAGCTATACGTGAGAATCTAAAGGTCCAGTGCTGTTGAGCTCTTACATTTGGATATAGAAACACCATGCCCACAGTTCTTAAGTCCTCAGTGGATGACACCCTGCTCCTCTGCTTTCAGTTTGGAAAGAGAAGAAGCAAATCTGGCAAGATGTCCTGTCATTGATCTTCCTGCCAAGTAGGAGGCAGAGGGAACCAATACTCCCAAATTTCTTCAGTGGAAGAGCCCAACACATGAGGGAAGCTCTCCAACAACTACATCTTCCTGCTGCCAGTGACCAAGTCAGTGCTCAGTTTTTCCTGGCAATCTTTTTCTTACGAGCAGAGACCAGATCATAGAAAGGATCCTGTGTGATGCTCGTCCTGGAAGTAAAAGGAAAGAGGAGAAAAAAAGTAAGAGATATAATCCTGGAAAGCACCATAGGCAACCTAGCTGAATTTTCAGAGACACCACTCAGCAAAATGTAGGATTGGAGATCTGCAGACCCACAGCAGAGAATTTAGCTGTGGCTTGAGGTTCTCCAGAAAGGACCTTGAAACTCTTTGAAGTAAAGAGGTACCACAGTTGCTAGACTGCAAACACTTCTTTCCATCCCCCTTTTCCAAGCTCTGGTAGCCAAATAAACTGTGTGACCATTTGTCCCTGGGACAGAAAACTATGGCAAGTTCAGGTCTCCCTTTCTGGTCTCCTCACCTTATTGCCTCGATCCACTCATCACGTTCTGCTGGTGTGGCTGCTGAGATCTTATAGGACTGATGCTTGCCTTCAACCACCTTCCCATCCCCGTCTGTTTTGCAGGCTTTGATCTTCTGCCCTTTACAGTTGGGGTTGAAGAGCTCAAAGCAGTTCTGTCAGAAAGGGAATAAAATGGAGCAGCAGATGAAGACAGGGCAGACTGAGGAAGCTATTCTGCCTTCAGCCATAGGTGACAGGATTACTCCATGAATTAGATCTTTGGACCACTCCTCTTAGTTAAACACATTCCTCCTGTGAAGGACTGAACGTTCAAACAAGCTTTATAGGAAGCAGTTAACAGAAAACACCTGGGAGCTGTCACTCTGCTCTAGTCACGAAGATCTCTCCCCCTTTTTCTCTTCTGCCTGCCACCACAAATGTAGAAGGCACTTTTCCCTGAGTCATAACACATCAAAGAGCGAATTCCCAAGAGATGCATAGATGAAGAGTGTCACTTCCTGGGCAAGTTTGCTAACACCACAGCACTGTTTGGTCTACAAGTGCTTGTAACTCACTATGGAGACTCCTGGAGAAAGAAACTGAACCCACATCTCCTGGCACAAATCGAGCAAGGGAGTCAGCTCAGTGCACCCACCTCTGCCCCCCTGCACACACACGCACAAATGTGATAAAATGCAGCCCACTCTCCATTCACACCATAGCTCCTCTGGTCAAAGACAATCATATTTGGATACCATCATGTATAGACTGGGGGACAAGGCAGTCTGGATTGGCATTTTCTCTCTGAGGAGCACAGTAAGTGTGGGTGTGTGCACCCTCTCTTCTCTCTAACTATGGTCCTGCTCTGGCAGTGGGGGAGTTGGACTCAATGATCTCCCTGAGTCCTTTCCAACCCCTAACATCCTGCAGTCCTGTGACTACCTTTGACCCTGTGTTGGCAGCATACCAAGGAATGGTACTTACTGGCTTTTTGGGATCATCCACCTTCCGAACTGACAGGTTCTCCAGGGGGATAATGCCCAGAGGCTCTTTGTCCTGAAGGCAAGGAAAAATGAATTAACACGCAACATGCTCCACACATCTACGCCTCTATTTAGAGCCTCTCTGATTTCCCAGATGCTTGCCTTTGCGAGGGTGACAGGGACAATGTATGCCTGAGGAAACACCTCCATTTACACAACAGGGAGCTCATTTGCTCATTGAACGGCAGTAGCTGCAGTGTCCAGCCTCCCTCCTCCTCTCAACATCAGAGGAAAGGAAACAACATAGGAGAGAGGAGGGGGGGGTCTAAGCTGAATCTGGGAGAACAGAGAGTTGCCCCACTACCCTCTACTCCTCCCTCACCCCTCAGAGGCTCATGACCACTCAGGCCACCATTTCCCAACCAGAAGCTGAGCCTTTACCGTGGTATATTCGAAGTAGTACAGGCAGTTATCGGTCAGAATGAACCAGCGGCGTTTCCAGGTTTTCACACGTCCTCCTAGAGGCAGTGAGGTTCAAAAGTCATTAGTCACACATTTTGCTGCCTTTCCCACCCCACCCCACCCCTCTCTGAGCTCCAAGCATGCAGACACAGACATACCCTCCCAGCTCTCCCAGCAGACCATCCCCAAGGAGAGGAGGTGGTGCTCACTGCTGAGCCATAGGCTCCATAGGCTGGACCTGCACACACAGGGAGCCAGCTTTGCTCTCGCGGGGCTAGGAATGGGAAGGGGTTAGGGGTATCTCTTTGAGTCTTTTTTTGAGCAGACAAAGCCTGCAGGAGACGGAAGGAGAAAGCAGGTGGCTGGTTTCAACAGCAGATGTCAGCCTCACCCCACCACAGCAGAAGGGAGGGAAGGAAAGCAAAAATGCTGGTGGGTTCCTGGAGAAGATTTGTGGAGACAAGCAGGGAGGGAATTTAGAGAAGCTAAGGGAATCATCCCCCTTACCTAGTTTCAGGAGCCAGCCCTCACGGTTAGGGTTGAAGAAAGTATGTGTGAGGTCATTGCCATCATCCTCAGGAATGGAGAATGGTTCATTCTTGATGCTCTCAAACAGGTTCTGCCCCAGCGGGTGGGTTAAGGAAAGAGGAACAAGAAAGACTTCTGACAAAAGTTTGTACACAGCTCTCCTGTGCCCATCTGATTCATCATTCCCTTTCCACAGGAGGTGAGGAAGCAGTGAGCATAGGGATACAACAGCCCTCAGCCTGCACCTCACAAGGCTCGAGGGGGGTTATCAGCTCTATTCTGCATCCTATGCCAAAAAAAAAGAGACCCAGTATGAAAGTCACAGACTCAGAAGTGTGCATCTATATCGTGAGAGGCTGCAGTGAGCAAACTCAGCCTGTCACAGAGGTGCTGCTGTGGGCTTTGAAGCAGAAATGTGACGTTGCAGGAACATGACATGGCAGAGACTGCAGCCCTGTTTAGGCCTTGGATTGGTGGTGCCAAACACTCTGCTGAGACCAACACACACACTTGCATGACCACAAGGAAGTACATTTTCTAGAGGCAAGGCTTTTTCACTAAGGGATTCAAGTGGAAACCATCGTAACATCAGAGTGACAGGGAGGTGGGTTATTAGTTTTCAAGGGATAAAACAATTGCTGTTCACTTTGTTGGATTTGCCATTATTTGTTACACAAATCCCAAGCCAAGAGAAAAAGAAGCAGGCTCCCGCCACTTCACTCAAACTGCCTGAAAGACACTCATCAGAAAAATCCAAAGCCTTTACCCTGAGAGGATGCTGCTCAGCAAAGCCAAGTGTGGGATGTAGGCAGCCTCTTTGACACAAGACACGAGTTATTCTCCCCCAGGTTGGTTGAGTGAAGCTAGCCACATGTAGGCAGCTTGTCCACCTCTACCTTGTCTCACAGAGTAGGTCCCATTCCTGCTGAACCTTTAGGAAAGGAGCAGTTCCAGCTTTTCTAACAGATGTATCCCCTGTCCCTGTCTCCACTGCTCTCTGTCTTTATCTTCTGGGATTAGAGACACCACAGATCTGCTGACAGCTTTACAGATGCTGTAGGAGATTCTTTAGGAGACCCTGAAACTCATGGGGGGCTTGTTGGTTCTACCCTGAGATACATCCTGATGTGAGAGAGGTCAGGCACTGCTGTCCTGCCCGATGTGAACACTGGAGTCAGCTGAGCCATTTAGGTATGTACAAAGGAAAAGTGATTTATAATCTGGGCCACGGTGACATTGCTTGACACAAAGAGAGACACAGAGGAATCAGTCCACTTAAGGGTTAGGGCTCTCAAGGCTGGCCAAAAGTCAGGTGCCCAGCACTTCCCACAGAGGTGGGTGCCCCATTCACACATCCTCATACCTACAAGGCACACAGGCCCTCACAGCTCACTTCTTCCTCTCACGTAGTTCCACTTTCTCACACAAACACACTTACAAGCACGAACTTTTGTAACTCAATGCTGGTGTGCTCTGAATGACTCCTCCAGTCCCTCTTGCTCCAAGTCTTCACCAACACACGTACGTGCAGTTCCTCTCCAAAGAAGTTTCCATGCTTTCCAGTTTTGCTTTTGTTCACAGCCCTTTCCTTTCCTCCCACAGCCCTTCCCCTTACACAGCTGAAGGTCAGTAGACCTGTGGGCCTGTGCTTCTCCATGGATGCCAAACCAGGGAGGAAAGAGAGACTGATGAGAAAATGAGAGGTCTTCTTACCTTCAAGAGCTCTTCTGGCAGGTCTCCTCCATTGTCAATGCCTCTGTTGATGGATACAAACCTTTCAAAGGGGGGTTTGTCTTTCACACTGGGGTTGTGTAAGCTGGTGTTCAGCATGATGATAGAGAAGGAGAGTATGTAACAGGTATCTGGCAACGAGAAAGAAAACCAGGATGGGTGGCACTTGTCTTAGATGGCAGATCAATCCACATCCAAATCCTTTTTTGCTCCGTGGAAAACTACCTGGAGGTATTGGTGGACAAAAAGCTGGACATGAGTCAACAATGCACACATGCAGCCTAGAAGGCAAATTGTGTGTGCTGCATCAAAAGAAGCATGGGCAGCAGAATTAGAGAGATGATTCTGCCACTCTGCTCTAGTGAGGCTTCATTTTACAGAGGCCTGCCAGTGTCTGGAGAGAACTTACAAGAAAGCTGGAGAGGGACTGATTGCAAGGGTCTGTAGCACCAGGAGATGGGGCAATGGTTTTATATCAGAAAAGGGTACATTTAGATTGGACATTAGGAAGAAGTTCTTTAATATGGCAGTGGTGGAACACTGCAACACCTTGCCTAGGGAGGCAGTGGAGACACCTTCCCCAGATATATTCAGTGTCAGGTCTGATCTAGATGGGTTTGGCCCTGCTTACTGCAGGGAGTTTGGACTAGATAACCTCTAAAAGGTCCCTTCCAGCCCAGTGTGTTCTATGATTCTGGACTAACAGGTGGCTTTTTTTCCAGTGAGTGGAGAGCAGTGTCATCCTCTCAGCTGTAGAAAGAAAAGGGAAATGTCCTTTCTGCTAGGAGAAAGAAGGGCAGAGCTGACCTCCTGTGATGGAAGTGATTCTGTCATAGAATGGTTTAGGTTGGAAGAGACCTCAAAGATCATCCAGTTCCAACCCCCCTGTGCCATAGGCAGGGACACCTCCCACTAGAACAGGTCACTCAAGACCTCATCCAGCCTGGCCTTGAACACCTCCAGGGAGGGAGCAGCCACAACCTCCTGGGCAACCTGTGCCAGTGTCTCACCACCCTCACTGTGAAGAACTTCCTCCTAACATCCCGTTTAAATCTCCCCTCTAACAGTTTAAACCCATTACCCCTTGTTCCATCATAGCAAGACCTTATGAATAGTCCCTCCCCAGCCCTCCTGTAGACCCCTTTCAGATACTGGAAGGCTACTATAAGGTCTCCTAGAAGCCTTCTCTTCTCCAGGCTGAAAAGCCCCAACTCTCTCAACCTGTCCTCATAGCAGAGCTGCTCCAGCCCTCTGAGCATCTTTGTGTCCCTCCTCTGGACTCTCTCTAACAGTTCCATGTCCCTCTTGTGTTGGGGGCTCCAGAACTGCACACAGCACTCCAGGTGGGGTCTGAAGAGAGCAGAGTAAAGGGGCAGAATCCCCTCCCTTGCCCTGCTGGCCACAGCTGCTCTTGCTGCAGCCCAGCACACAGTTGCTGTCTGGGCCACACATGCACACTGCCAGCTCATGTTGAGCTTTTCTGTCCCTTCAGAGTAATGGGGCAAGTTCAGTAGATTTGGCCCAAGAAAGGCTCTGCCAGCAGGAAACTTTCTACAGAGCCATGCCTGTCAGTGGACTCTGTGCTGCAATGAAGTATGACTCATGTGGGGCTGAGAGCACTTCCCAAGTCTGTTTCCCAGGGGGATGGATTGGAGCACAGGACTGAAGAAGGACTGAAGGTCCTCAGTCTGTTGAAAAGCTTTCACAGGAACTGGACTGCTTCCTGTAGTTTAAAGGGAAGCACCCAGACTAGCAACTGCTTTGTGAAGAGAAAACAAAGGCTTCTCTCTCCAGCAATCAGTGGGGCTCAGCTGTGCCGCCTGCTTTGTCCTCATAGGTACCTGTGGACTGGAATACTCCTGGGTTGCACTTGCAGTACCAGTTGGCAAAGGCCTCCATCATCCGGTCAATCTTCTGCGCTTCCCCGGGCAGCCGGAAGCTCCACAGGAACTGTCTAGCAGCAGCAGTGTGCCAGAGAGTCAGTCAGGTCGGGTGCAAGGGACATTTGTGCCTTTTCTCAACATGTGCAACACCATGAAAGTAAAAGAAGCCCTCCCATCACACTTGGGGATGTCAAGCTGCAAGAAAACAGGAGCTCTGCTCCTCTCTCTAGAGATTGCCTGGGCTCATCCTAAAAGCAGGAAGCAGAACTAAGCATCCAGGAAATGATGGCTCCTTTTCCCTACTGAGTGGTCTTCAAGGCAGCATGGACCTCAACAAAGAGTCCTGCCAGGAGACTGGCCTAGAAGAACCCCAGTTGCTCTAAGACAAAGTCACTTTGTCACTGATGTAATGGGAACTGTGGGCAGACATGGCTCCTGATGCCATAACTAACTTGTACCATCTCCTCAGACACTGAAGGCACCGTCACCTGCCCTGCTTTGCACATGGACAGGCCAATCAAGGAGTCATGAAAGAGGTCCCCAAGTTAAAGTTGTTAGCACCTCACAGGACAAGAGTCTTGCAACCAACACATATAGCAGAGACTTAGGGAGCTCCACGTGTTTCCAGCAGGACCTCACAACCTTACTAAGTGGTAAGACCTAGCAGTTGAGCAGGCTGCTGCTCCACCCACTATGTTCTGCATGCTCACTCACCTCAGTGCCTGCACCAGGTTGAGGTTTGCAAACTGATGACATGCCACAAATGCTTGGAGGATCTGAATGTTTGTAGAGTCCCTGGGCGAGGACAGAGGTAAAAGGTCAGGAAGGAACTTTGGTTCTGCTCAGTTAGGATGCTCCTTGATGTGACAACATGCACCTGGCTCCATCTCAGTCTTCACTTTCCCTTTGACCAACAAGAAGCCAAGATGCACACTCTTGTCTGGGAAGACTGACAAGAGTCAGGCAGGAGAAAAGGCAGCCCATAGAGCCAGCCTTAGCCACACTCCAAATCCCACCCACCCTCAGCATATTGCCCATCCTGTGCTGCCCATCCAGCTCACTGTGGTTTGGGGTGACACAGATCTGCCAGTGTATATCTAAAATGCAGCTGAGACAGATAAGGCAGGACAAGCCCTCCAAAGGGCCTCCTGACCCTGTGTTGCTCACCTTCCACCCAGGTAATCCCCAATGGCTGTCTTGTTCAGGCCTTCGCCCTTGTGAAGGAATTTGGCTATCTCCTGTAGGTCTGAGGACAATACCTTGTGCTCGATCAGGTACTGGATCCCCTGGAGGAGGAGAAGCAAGAGAGGGAAGTAAGACAGCTCTGTGGTCTGATGAGAAAGTAGGACCCAGACAACCCAATATCAGCCTTCCTTGTCTTTGATGATGTTGTCTCTCTTGTTATTTCCCAGCCGTGGGAAGACCACGGCCGTGTTCCCACCCTTATTCCACTACTTTTCATCCACCTTGATGGATCAATCCCACTTCTATTTCATCCCCTGATTTAGATAGATGGGGGAGAACTCCATGGAAGCTGATAGAAATTCAAGCAAATAAAAAATGGCAGTGTAGGGCAAAAGTAAAAAAAATGGCAAAATCAAAATATTTCATTTTAACATTTTTAATCAAAATATTTTGTGTTCTGTTCCTAAATATTTTTTTTTCTCTTTTAATTAGTTCAGGAAAACAAAAAGACTAAAAGAAATAATGTAAAAAATTACTGGGGGCGGGAAACATTTTTTTTCCTGTTGTTTTCCCTATATTTTCTTCAGTATCTCAGAACACAGAAGTCTGCATTCACTTCAGCTCCATCCTCTTCAACCAGTAAGGATGGAATATGCTTTTTAAGGAATGTAGAAGGTGGCCAAAGAGTCAACGTTCTGGTTTAGAGGGAATTTCATGATGTTCAAAGTCAAAGGCAGTGGAGGTTTTGTTCAGATTCTTAACAATGCCTGAAACCACTGCAGCTCTCCAGACCACATTGCAATTCTCCTCACAAAATGCAATAAAGGAATGAAAATTGTTTTAGATCCATCAAAATGTTCTGCTTCAACAGAATCAATTCACTTTGCCTTGTAATATATAAGAAAGTATTTCTAAAATGCCCCAAAGAAAAACCAGTTTCCAAAGAAAAAACTGAAATGTTNACCATTATGGTGATGTTTCAGAGAATCAAGCTTTAGGTTGGAAGGAACCTTTAAAGGTCATCTAATCCAACACCCTCCTCCTCCACAGTAAGCAGGGACATCTTCAATTAGATCAGGTTGCTCAAGATTTCAACCAACCTGACCTTGAATGTTTTCAGGGATGGAGCATCTACCACGTCTCTGGGAAACATGTCCAGTGTTTTGCCACCCATATGGTAAACTATTTCCTCCTTATATCTACTCTAAATCTACCCTGCCTATGGCAGGGGGTTGGAACTGGGTGAGCTTTGAGGTCGCTTCCAACCTAAACCATTCTATGATTCTATGATGCCCTCGTTTATCATGGAATCATGGAATGGTCTGGGCTGGAAGGACCTGCCCCCTCCTGCAGTCAGCAGGGACATCCCCACTAGCCCAGGTCACTCAGGGACCTGTCAAGCCTCACCTTGAATGTTTCCAGTGAAGGGGCCTCAAAAAAAAAGGTGGCCCTGGCCACCCTGTTTCAGGGCTCCACCACCCTCATAGTAAAGGACTTGTTCCTAACATCCAATTTAAATCTGCTCTTAGAATCATAGAATGGTTTAGGTTGGAAGCGACCTCAAAGCTCACCCAGTTCCAACCCCCTGCCATAGGCAGGGACACCTCCCTCTAGAACAGGTCGCTCAAGGCCTCATCCAGCCTGGCCTCTTCTCAAGCTTGAACTCTTTGTCCCTCATCCTGTCACTGCAGGTCCTTGTAAACAGCTTCTCTCCATCCTTCCTGTAGGCTCCCTCCAGGTACTGGCAGGCTGCTATTGGGTCTCCCTGGAGCCTCCTCCTTTCCAGACTGAACAACCCCAGCTCCTTCAGCCTGTTCTCATAGAACTTGTTCCTAGCACCAATCTAAATATGCACTTCTCAAGCTTGAACTAATTGCCCCTCATTCTGTCACTGCAGGTCTCTGTAAACAGCTTTGCTCCATCCTACCTGCAGCCCCCTTCAAGTACTGGCAGGTTCCCCCAGAGCCTCCTCCTCTCCAGACTGAACAACCCCAGCTCCCTCCCTTAGTTTAAAACCGATGCTCCTTTCCCTGTCACAAGACACTTTTCCCAGAAGGTTTTATTCAGCCATTCTCCCAGGTTTCCTCTCATAGCCTCTGAAACTAGCCCTGAGACCTTGGAGACAGAATCATGGAATGCCAGGTGCTGGGAGTGACCTCAAAAGATATCAAGTCCAACCCCCCTGCAGAGCAGGATCACTTATAGCAGATCACACAGGAATGCATCCAGGCATGTTTTGAGTATTTCCAGAGAGGGAGACTCCACAACACCCCGGAGCAGCCTGTTCCAGTGTTCTCTCACCCGACAGAACTCATTCAAAGTATCAGCACTACATGGATGAAGTGTGACCTTAACAAGGAGGGGCAAAGAAAGTTCCTTGCATTGCAGCACCCACGGCATGGAGCAGCAGGGAAGCAGTAAACAGAGATCTGCATAGTGAAGGCACCCAGCACAACATTTCAGCCAGGCTGATGGGCACTCAACTAATAAATCTAAACTGGTTTTGGCTAAGAAGTAGTTCAGGTATTTCTGCACAGCATGGCAGAGTGCCACAGAGAGAGATGCTTCTGGATCTCAAACCAAGGCCAGACAAAAGCAAACCTGCTCTCACACAGGCTGCAAGTATTGATGTCACTGCTCTGAGGCAGCTCCCACTGCCCAACAGCTGGCAAGCATGCCAGCTGTGGTCTGAACACTGGGGAAGGGACCTTGAGCCTCAGCAGAGCAGAGGAAGAGGTATGAAATAGTTATCACTCAGGCCATCAGCCACCTAAGGATGCTAGCTGTGGTGGGTTCATCAGCCACCTAAAGATGCTAGCTGTGGTGGGTACATCAGCCACCTAAGGATGCTAGCTGTGGTGGGTACATCAGCCACCTAAAGATGCTAGCTGTGGTGGGTACATCAGCCACCTAAGGATGCTAGCTGTGGTGGGTACATCAGCCACCTAAAGATGCTAGCTGTGGTGGGTACATCAGCCACCTAAGGATGCTAGCTGTGGTGGGTACATCAGCCACCTAAAGATGCTAGCTGTGGTGGGTACATCAGCCACCTAAAGATGCTAGCTGTGGTGGGTACATCAGCCACCTAAAGATGCTAGCTGTGGTGGGTACATCAGCCACCTAAAGATGCTAGCTGTGGTGGGTACATCAGCCACCTAAAGATGCTAGCTGTGGTGGGTACATCAGCCACCTAAAGATGCTAGCTGTGGTGGGTACATCAGCCACCTAAAGATGCTAGCTGTGGTGGGTACATCAGCCACCTAAAGATGCTAGCTGTGGTGGGTACATCAGCCACCTAAAGATGCTAGCTGTGGTGGGTACATCAGCCACCTAAAGATGCTAGCTGTGGTGGGTACATCAGCCACCTAAAGATGCTAGCTGTGGTGGGTACATCAGCCACCTAAAGATGCTAGCTGTGGTGGGTACATCAGCCACCTAAAGATGCTAGCTGTGGTGGGTACATCAGCCACCTAAAGATGCTAGCTGTGGTGGGTTCATCAGCCACCTAAGGATGCTAGCTGTGGTGGGTACATCAGCCACCTAAAGATGCTAGCTGTGGTGGGTACATCAGCCACCTAAGGATGCTAGCTGTGGTGGGTACATCAGCCACCTAAAGATGCTAGCTGTGGTGGGTACATCAGCCACCTAAAGATGCTAGCTGTGGTGGGTACATCAGCCACCTAAGGATGCTAGCTGTGGTGGGTACATCAGCCACCTAAAGATGCTAGCTGTGGTGTTTAGCTGACAACAAGCAATCACTCAGTTGAAGCTTGTGGTTTTCCTTAGAGAGCTCAACAAATGATCTATCGGTGAGGAGGAAGAGGAAACTGCCTGTGTCACATCTCTGCTTAATCACAACGGTTTTAGAGCTTTCTGCAGAGAGGGCTATGGAGCTTGGGCCCCACTGGTCAGAATCCCAGAAAGCAAAAAATCTGAATTCCCTCTGCAGCCCAGCAAGCACTATTGTGGTGGTTTGAGGGGTTCCAGGTTACCCCAGGGTTCCCTCAGAAAACTACAGAGACCAAGACCCATCCCATCTGGTTATCCCTAGATGTCATAATTTTCTTATTCAATCCCATAACCCTGCAAACACTTTATAAGTGGGCAGCAAATTCACTTTGCTCCGTTTTCTCCCTCCCTTTTCAGCTCTTTTCTCCTTCTCTTTTCATCTCTCCACAGAGATTCTTATCCAGGTAACTATAGAATCATAGAATGGGCTGGACCAGAAGGGACTACAAAATGCTCATAGAATGGGCTAGAGGTCATCAAGTCCTGCTCCCCTGCAGCCAGCAGGGACATCTTCACTAGACCAGGTCATCCAAGGCCCCTCAAGCCTCACCTGGTGTGTCTCCAGGGAAGTGGCCTCAAACACCTCCCTGGGGAACCTGTCCCAGTGCTCCACCACCCTCATAGTGAAGAACTTGTTCCTAACACCCAATCTAAATCTGCTCTTAGAATCGTGGAATGGTTGAGGTTGGAAGTGATCTCAAAGATCATCTAGTTAGAATAGAATAGAATAGAATAGAATAGAATAGAATAGAATAGAATAGAATAGAATAGAATAGAATAGAATAGAATAAGGCAGGTTGGAAAAGACCTCCAAGATCATCCAGTCCAACCTATCCCCCAGCCCTAGCCAATGGCACTAAGTGCTCCAAGCAGTCTTTTCTTGAACACCTCCAGGGGTAGTGACTCCACCACCTCCCTGGGCAGCCTATTCCAATGCCAATCACTTTCTCTGTGAAGAACTTCTTCCTAACATCCAGCCTATACCTCCCACGGCACTACTTGAGACTGTGTCCCTTTGTTCTGTTGCTGGTTGCCTGAGAGAAGAGCTCAGCCCCACTTGGCTACAACCTCCATTTAGGTAGTTGTAGAGAGCAATGAGGTCACCCCTGAGCTTCCCCTTCCCCAGGCTGCACACCCCCAGCTCCCTCAGCCTCTCCTCACAGAGCTGTGCTCCAGGCCCCTCACCAGCTTTGTTGCCTTTCTTNCACGGCACTACTTGAGACTGTGTCCCTTTGTTCTGTTGCTGGTTGCCTGAGAGAAGAGCTCAGCCCCACTTGGCTACAACCTCCATTTAGGTAGTTGTAGAGAGCAATGAGGTCACCCCTGAGCTTCCCCTTCCCCAGGCTGCACACCCCCAGCTCCCTCAGCCTCTCCTCACAGAGCTGTGCTCCAGGCCCCTCACCAGCTTTGTTGCCTTTCTTTGGACACATTCTAGTACCTCAACATCTCTCTTGAATTGAGGGGACCAGAACTGGACACAGTACTCAATGTGTGTCCTGACCAGTGCTGAGTACGGGGATAGAATAATCTCCCTTGTCCTGCTGGCCACACTATTCCTGATCCAGGCCAGGATGCCATTGTCTCTCCTGGCTACCTGGGCACACTGCAGGCTCATGTTCAGCTACTATCTACCAGCACCCTCAGGTCCCTCTCTGCCTGGCTGCTCTCCAGCACTCTGTCACCAGCCTGTAACACTGCCTGGGGTTGTTGTGGCCAACGTGTAGAACCCTGCACTTAGTCTTGTTAAATCTCATCCCACTGGCTTCTGCCTACCCATGCAGCCTGTCAAGGTCCCTCTGCAGGGCCCTCCTACCCTCCAATAGACTGACACCTGCTCCTAACTTGGTGTAATCTGCAAATTTACTGACGATAGACTTAATCCCCTTGTCCAATTCAGCAAGAACATTATTATTCCACTGCCCTTTTCCCTTAAAAGTGTAAAGTAAAATAATCTCTGTCATGATCTTAAACTAAAACATACAACTGCCAAACCAAAACTGTTTTCTAAACAACAGAGGCAGTTTGTCGTCTTCTCAATGAGACAAAGAACCTCTCAAGTTGTGCCGTGGGAGGTATAGGCTGGAGGAAGTTCTTGACAGAGAGAGTTGATTGGCACTGGAATAGGCTGCCCAGGGAGGTGGTGGAGTCACCATCCCTGGAGGTGTTCAAGAAAAGACTGGATGGGGCACTTAGAGCCATTGGCTAGGGCTGGGGGATAGGTTGGACTGGATGATCTTGGAGGTGTCTTCCAATCTGGCTGATTCCATTCTATTTTAACCTGACACAGTCTCAAAAGCTCCTTTATCCTCCTCTATCACACTATGTCCTCTCACAGGCAAGAGCAGCTGTGCTGAAGGAGGTTTGGCTCTCTTGACACACTGGCAGTGTTAAACCATCCTCTTTTCCCTTCTCTTAGTTTTGGATTGCCTTGGAAGGAATAGCCTACAGGCACATGCTGAAGGGAGGCAACACAGCTTGAGTATATCAGAAGACAATTTTCAGGGATAGGATAGAGAGTGCTACCAACTGGAGCCTTAGTCAGGTAGGAAACCATCCCCAGAGTTTCACGCTGTAGTTCCTTTAACATTGGGGGGCTGCAGACCGACTGGTAGTCAACAGAAGCTCTTCCTCCCAGCTTTCTCCTCATAAGCAGAATGAGCAAACCTTACCTTTGCAGGGTCCATGTTGAATTTTTTCCGGCCCAAGGACAGAATTTTATCCCTCTGTTCCAGCTTGCTGCAAAAATGAAGGAGGAGGGAAGTCAATGTTAGAATAAAGAGACGTGTGTCAATTTGCTCACAAGGCAACTCGGGTAGCTCAAGGACTATTCAGGAATACAGAGAGATCTCAGAGAGGGATGGCTATTGCTGGCCTCATCCCCTGGCCTTGCTGTGATCCTTGGCACTATATGAAATACCACTGATGGTTTTGTTCTCTTAACATCAACAGAGTCTTTGCAAACTAAAGCATACAGAAAGTGGAGAAAAGATGGTTGGTGGTAACCAACATGGCTTCACCAAGGGCAAAGGATGAACTTGGTGGCTTTCTACGGTGGAGTTACAGCATCATAGACTTGTGTAAAATGTTTGACACTATCCCTCATGACTTCTGGTCACCAAATTGGAAAAGTATGGACCTGAGGGGTGGAGCACTTGCTGGATTAGGAACTGGCTGGATGGCCACACTCCGAGAGTTGTGATAACAGCACAATGTCCAAACGGAGTCCAGGGACAAGTGGCATCCCTCAGGGGTCAGTACTGAGACCAGAGCTTTTTAACACCTTTGTCTGGGATTGAGGCACCCTCAGCAAGTCTGAGGATGTCACCATGTTGTGTGGTGTGGTTGACACACTGGAGGGAAGGAATGCCACCCAGAGGGTCTTGGACAGGCTTGTGATGGGAGTGGTAAGACTCTCAGTTACACACAGCTGCTGGATGTAGGTGAGTTCACACACAGGCCCTGGGCGTGCACCATGTGAAATACGTGTCCAGTGGTGTCATAGAATCATAGAATGGTTTCGGTTGGAAGGCAGCTCAAAGATCATCCAGTTCCAACCCCCTGCCATAGGCAGGGACACCTCCCACTAGAACAGGTCACCCAAGGCCTCATCCAACCTGGCCTTGAACACCTCCAGGGAGGGAGCAGCCACAACCTCCCTGGGCAACCTGTGCCAGTGTCTCACCACCCTCACTGTGAAGAACTTCCTCCTAACATCCCGTTCAAATCTCCCCTCTGCCAATTTGAACCCATTCCCCCTCATCCTGTCATTACAAGGCTTTGTGAATAGTCCCTCCCCAGCCTTCCTGCAGGCTCCCTTCAGATACTAGAAGGCTACTATACAACAGGATGGGGGAGGTGAATCTCCCCCTCCTCCTCTGCTCTGGGCAGGCCACACTTGGAGTACTGCATACAGTTCTGGTGCCCCAGCATAAGAAGGACATTAAACTGTTGGAGCAGGAGGGCTGGAGCACCTCTTTTTGGGCATAGACTATGAGAGTTGGGGCTGCTCAGCATGGAGAAAAGAAGGATCCAGGGAGACCTTAGAGCAGCCTCCCAGTATCTGAAGTTGGCCTACAAGAAAGCTGGGAAAGGACCTTTTACAAGGTCTTGTAGTGACAGGATGAGAGCAAATGGATTGAAACTTGAGGTGGGAAAATTTAGACTGGCGGTTAGAAAGAAATTCTTTCCAGTGAGGGTGATGGAACCCTGGAACAGGTTGCCCAAGGAGGTTGTGGATGCCCCCTCCCTGGAAGTATTCTAGGCCAGCCTAAATGAAGCCTTGAGCAGTTTGGTCTAGTGGAAGCTGTCCCTGCCCATGGCAGGCAGGTCAGAAATAAATGATCTTCAAGGTCCCTTCCAACCCAAACCATTTTATGAATCTATGGATACCCTTCTGGTCCCACTTGCCTGGTCTGCTCTCCAGAATGATCTTCTGCCCCTTGCATCTCCTTTGCATTTTGGAAGCACTCAATCTCTGCAAACACTTCAGCAATCTCTTCCTTCAGCTTCTGCAAAAGAAAGACGATGGAGGCTAAAGCAGCAGGCATGTACAAAGCATGTCTGTCTTCTGCCCTCAGTCATAGGAAAAAGAAAAGCCAGCTGGTCATGATCAGTCAGGAATGGCTACCAAATGGGCACTGCTCTTGAGTGACCCTGCTGGATTCTAGATTAAAAACAATGGAAGAGAGGAGCAGAAGGATCCTCTTGTGTCTGTTGCCAATCAAGGCTGGAAAATTAAGCTTAGCCTGTGTGGAGAGTGTTAGAGAACTCACTCCAGTGATGATTTCAGTTCCTCAAACAATGCCAGATGTGAGAATCCTTCTGTTGTGCCCATTTCCTTCTAGATTTTACTTTGCATAGCCCTGCTAAACATTCAGGAAAGGGGAAGTGGAACCAGCAGCTCTGAGGTCAATATAAACTTGAAGTGGCCATCTTGTGAAAACACAGTTTTTAATGCATCTATCACTCAAATTGAGCTTCTTCAGGTAAAGAAAGAAGAGAGGGGGATTAAAAGAAGAGTCATTACTGCTAAATAAAAAATATATAAAACAATTCTAGAATTTGGATCCCTTTAGACCCATGAGAGACCATGGCCTTCTTGGCTGGATATTCTGCACTACCAAGGAAACGAAGATGTCATAGAATGGCTTAGGTTGGAAGTGACCCTAGAGATCATCTACTCCAACCTCACTGCCAAACCCTTTAGCAGCCACGTTCAGAGCCCTACATGGCCTTGTAAATCATAGGGTCATAGAATCATAGAATTATTTAAGTTGGAAGGGACCTCAAAGATCATCCAGTTCCAACCCCCCTTCCATAGGCAGGGACAACTAAACTCAGCTGCTCAAGGCCTAATCCAACCTGGCCTTGAAGATGCATCCACAACCTCCCTAGGTAGTCTATTGCAGAGTCTCACCACCCTTGTACTGAAGAACTTCTTCCTAAGGTGCAGTCTAAGCCTATCCTGCCTCAGCTTAAAGCCATCCTGGCTTGTCCTGTTGCCAGACACCCTTAGGAAAAGTCCCTCTCCAGCCTTCCTGCAGGATTCTTATGTCTGTATCTCCTTGCAGCTACAGTCCTCCCCAGAGCCACCATGCATCACAGCTCTCTTCTAGGAATCACCCAAATCTTTCCCCATGCAAAAAGGGAGGAGAGGAGGGATCAGTTTATGACAGACCTTGCCTCAACAAAGAGTGAGGATGTAGCTGCAGTATGCACACAGGTAGAGAAACAGAAGTTCTCCAATATCTCAGAATTGAAAGAGCTTCTAGATTTCAGTTTTGCTCAGGCCTCCCTTCTGCTGTGCTTGGTTAGTCTTGGGAGCTGGAAGTGTTCCTTACTACTCTTGCACTCATTGCTTCCTTGCTAAGTATTACACAAACGTAACAAAGCTCTTGAAGCTCCTGAATTTCAAGTGATTATCACTTCTGTTATTTTATTCACTGCTGCCTTCTAGCAGTGTAATCAGCAGGTCTAGACCCGTGCTCTCCCCTGCTCCATCTTCCCCCAGCAGACACTTCCCTAGGTCTTTGTGTTAAAGCCTATTGCTAGATACTTTCTGAGGAAATCCACCTGGGAAAATGTCTCTAGCTACACACAATTTCTCATCTAAACTCATCCTGCTCCACTGATTAATGGCTTTGGGATTTAGAGTACAGGCCTGTGTAGTCTAGCAGCTTTCCCCTGCTCAGAGAGGGTAAAGAAAAAAAAATAAAAATCTTGCCTCCTACAGGTCCCCATTGCCTGCTCTGAAAACAGAAGAGGCAAGCAAGTGAATCACAGGATTTCCAATATCTGGAGTACTGTGTGCAGTTCTGGAACCCCCAGCACAAGAAGGACATGGAACTGCTGGAGAGAGCCCAGAGGAGGGCCACAAAGATGCTCAGAGGGCTGGAGCACCTCTGCTATGAGGACAGGCTGAGGGAGTTGAGGCTTTTCAGCCTGGAGAAGAGAAGGCTTCCAGGAGACCTTATAGTAACCTTCCAGTATCTGAAGGGGGCTACAGGAAGGCTGGGGAGGGGCTGTTCACAAGGTCTTGTAATGACAGGACAAAGGGGAATGGGTTTAAACTGGCAGAGGGGAGATTTAAATGGAATGTTAGGAGGAAATTCTTCACAGTGAGGGTGGCAAGACACTGGCACAGGTTGCCCAGGGAGGTTGTGGCTGCTTCCTCCCTGGAGGTGTTCAAGGCCAGGCTGGATGAGGTCTTGAGCATCCTGATCTAGTGGGAGGTGTCCCTGCCTATAGTGGGGGGTTGGAACTGGATGATCTTTGAGGTCTCTTCCAACCTAAACCATTCTATGATTTTATGAAGAGGGCCTACAAGAAAGCTGGGGAGGGACTTTTTAGGGTGTAGGGTAGTGATAGGTTCAGGGGGAATGGATCCAAGCTTGGGGAGGGGAGATTTCGATTAGGCGCTAGGAAGAAGTTCTTCACCATGAGGGTGGTGACACTGGAACAGGTTGCTCAGTGAGATGGTGGAAGAGTCATCCCTGGATGTTTTTAAGGCCAGGCTGGATGTGACTGTGAGCAACCTGATCTAGTGGAAGGTTGACCCTGCCCGTGGCAGTGGGGTTGGAAATAGATGATCCTTGAGGATCCAATCCTGACGATTCTGTGATTCACAGCCTGGTTTGCATGATGGCAAAAGCACAAAATGATGAGCCTGGAGCCTGAGAAGTAACAGGGAGTTTAGCTTAATCCTTTATGAAAGGAAATACTGCACCTGTTCCCCAGGACATCTCCACCTTGTGAGAAAATCGGTGCCAGTCCAATCACCAAGTAAAATAAGCTGTCTCAAATGGAAGAGCACACTACATGGAGGTGGAGGCAGAAGGGAATAGAAAGTGTGTGGCACCATGCATGATTGCAATGCAGTACTACTGACCAATTATTCGTCTGCCACTTTGGGACATTTCAGGAGTCAGTGAAGAAATGTCTGGGTCTACTAAAAGAAAATAATAATAGTAAGAAATATCTGGGTCTACTAAAAGAAAAGAAGAAGAAGAAATGTCTGAGTCTACTAAAAGGAAATAATAATAATAATAATAATAAATGTCTGGGTCTACTAAAAGAAAAGAAGAAAAAAAAAGTTCAACTATGGAAACTTGTGTGGAAAGCCCTTATTGTGGCCTTTCAGTATCTGAAGGGGGCCTCCAAAAAAAGCTGTGAAATGACTTTGTAGGATATCAGGTAGTGACAGGACTGGGAGGAATGGAGCAAAGCTGGAGGTGAGGAGATTCAAATTGGACGTGAGGAGGAAGTTCTTCATGAACTGAGAGGGGTGAGGCCCTGGAATTGGTTGCCCAGGGGGGTGGTTGGGGCCACATGCCTGGAGGTGTTTGCAGCCAGGCTGGATGAGGCTGTGGGCAGCCTGATCTAGGGTAGGGTGTCCCTGGGAATGGCAGAGGGGCTGGAACTAGATGATCCTTGTGGTCTCTTCCAACCTTGACTGATTCTGTGATTCTATCCTTGTGGTCCATTCCAACCCTGACTGATCCTATGATTCTATCACAGCTCTCTAGACAGACAGGATCCCATGACATACCAGCCCTAGTTACCTGCTGTGTTTATCAATTACCTAGACATACCAGTACCTAGTTACCCTCTGTTTATCAAGCTTTCATCTGGCTTGTGGACCTCTAGTAAGTACTCTTTTAAGGGGGGAGACTTGGAGGATGTCCCTGTTCAATGCAGGGGGATTGGACTGGATGACTTTGGAGGTCCAACCCAAACCATTGATGATTCTTTGATCCTTAATAAAGGATTTATTAGAGGTCCACAACTCAGACAAAAGCTTGATGAACACAGAGGGATGGAGTAACTTACTAGGACTTATAGGTCATTAGGAGGCAATCAGAAATTAAAAATAATTATAAATGCTGAGCAAGATCCTTGTCAGTTTGACTTAGTAAAGTCAAATTAATTTCCTTAATCCTAAATATGCAATCTCAGCTCATTGCTGATAATGAGCTGACCAGGCTCTTTCAACTCTCTCGTTAGGGTGTTTGATTACTCCTGCAGCAAACACTGCACCAGGCTGGATGTGCACTAGTGGCAAATATGCCAGGATAGCATCAAGTTCAGAACTGAAGCTGGATCATGGCAGAGCAAATGTCTCCTGTGTAGGAGCACTTCTGTGTGGCCTGGGCTGTTATGTGAGGACAATCCTTGGTGAAGACAGTTTTAAGAAGGCCAGGCAGACAGGAGGAGTTGGATGACCCTTACCTTAATGTCCTCCAAAAGCTCCTGTCTGTGCTGCTTGATTGTCTCTATTTCAGCCTTTTCAGCCTCACTCAAACCAGCTGACCCTGGAAGAACAAAGGTGCCAGTGAGAACAGTGCAAGGGCAAACATATCACAGGAAGAACTGCCTCAGCCTTTCAGAGCCTATCCTCTCCTGGGGTCATGTCACAGCAGCTCTGATTTCCGGGTTTCATCATCTATGATCCCTGCCTGCTGTTACAGCCACTCAGCTTTGCCCTGCAAGTGGTTCTCAGTCCAGAGCAAGCAGCACACAGACATAAACCCCTCCTTGCAGTCAGTCATCGTGTTGATAGACCTCAGCAACCCACCCCCACCCACTCAACTGATTTTGCTTACTATGAGCAAGATGAAGAGGCCTTACCAAATGGTCTTTGGCAGTTTTGATGTCAGTCATCCTTATATACTGAAAAGATGTGACCTAAATACTTCATCTACATCCAAACCTCCCATGAGAAACCACTGGCAACATGGACTGAGCCACTGCAGCTGGAGTCAGAAGTGGCTTAAAAGAGAGAACTGAGATTTTTTTCAAGCCTGAGGGCAGGATCTAGGATGATGAAAGCCTTGCTGAAGAAGCAGCATCTGTGGGAGGCTGTTGTTCTGTGGGCTACAGACAATGCAGAAACACAAGTAGGCTTCCTTGTAATGCACAGGAAGTTAAACAGATATCAAGCACAGCCAAGGTGACCACAGAATGATTCATAAAAGACCTACAGGAATTGGGGTGACAGGACTGGTGCTAAATATAACCCAGGTAAAGCACAGGTTCTTCAGCAAGGAGAGAGAGACAAGCCTCAGGAAAGGTCAGGGGGCACACAGGAGGCTGAGAGCACCAGAGCTCCTGGGAGGCCACTGCAGAACTTGCAGACAGGGTCCCTGCTGCACCTAAACCCTGCAAGGCAAAGCTTTCCCAGGAAGCCAGATCAGGTCACTGGATTCCCTGCTCCACTGTTTCATGAGACAAACCCCCCCCCCCGGGCCTCCCATCTTCCTGGCAAAAGGGGAAGTGGCACTAGATGTCTTGGAAATTCTTTTAGTGTGGATCTCACATGCAAAATAACTGCTATAAATACGAGTGAGGGAAGAAAAGGGGAAGGAACCAGGCAAGACAAAAAGAAAAGGGGATGAGGGAAATCATTAGAGAGCCTATATATTTCTTTGCTATCAAAGCCACACCAGCTCACAGAGCTCTGCTTTCCTTGATCAGAATCTTCCCCCCATATTCCCAGCTCGTCGGGTTTTCACTTCCTAAGCCTTTCCTATTACATCTCTCAGGCTGCAGCATCTTCTCTCCCATCGCTCCTCCTGCCGTTTTCAAGCACTGCATTCCTTGAGGGGAGGATCTGAGCCTCTGGGAGGAACGCACTGGGCAAGGAGCCGGCGTAAAGCCTTCCTCCCAGCTCTGCAGGCAGCCCTCAGCAAGAGCTGAAAGAAGCTGACTAATTGCTGAAGTCAGTCAAAGGGGGAGGAAAACCTGTGGCACCCAACAGCTCACAACAGCAAAAGCTGTACACGAGGAGAAAACAAACAAGCAAGGAAGCAAATAAAAACCCCAACTAAACTAGAAGGAACAACATCCAAACCCCCCATGCAGTGGCTTTGCTGCTGGTTGGGTGAGTTGCTGACTTCCCCTTGAATGTCAGCCCTGTGTCTGCGGCTTGTGGCTGGCTCTTTCAGCTTAGCTTTTGTCCTCCACCATTCTGGCATCTGCAGGAGATGAGGCCAGCCTCTCAGCCTCCCCAGATTTATTTCTGTCATCCCTGCGAGGGCTGTTAGTTATGAAATCACTGGGACAGTTCCCTGACAAATTACCACTCAGACCCTTTGCCCTGTATTGCTTTTCATAGAAGTACCATAGCAGGACATACCTGAGGAACCTTCCTTTCCCTCACCCCACCAGCAGTCTGGGGTGTGGCTGCCTGCAGTGCTTCAGTTGTTCTGTGTCTACTGAAGCAGCCTAAAGCCATCTCAGAGACATGAAGCTCCCAGAGGACTCCACCTCACCCACATGACCTCCACTGAGACTGTAAATAACTCATTCCCCTTCCTCCTGGACACCTGAGAACCCCAACTCCCAAGTGATTTATCTGGTCAGTTTGTCAGAATGAGAAAGCTGTGGGAAGGACTCTGCATGGCAAGCATGGGGGAGAAAAAGCATAAAATCATGGAAGAGAGTGAATCAGGGACTAAAAATCAGTAAAGGGTGACATAGTATGGAAAAATCAATTTAGAGTGAGCTTCAGAAGGGATCCCTGAAAGGTTTCCTAAGTTTCTTAAACCATTTAAGTCCCTGATTAGCTCAGAAAACAGTTTTTAGGTCACTACTCATACTTTTCTTGGCTTCCCAGCAGCACACCTAAAGCTCTGTGTTACTACATTGGGGTCTACAGTCAGGGGAAGTGGGCACGAAAGGTTTGCTTGGGAGACCAGCCAAAGAAAGACAATGAAGGCAGCAGAGGTAGGTGGGTAATAGCAGATGAGATAGTGAGAGCAGGATGCCTTTTCTTCCCTCCCCACAATGAGCACCAGCTGAGCCTGAAGGATAGGGACACTGGGAGGGAAGCATCACCTGGCCTGCTCCAAATGCTTACAACCACAGAAGGAATTCATCTGTGCACTGGGGGACTGAGTTACAGCTTCAGCAAAGTCCTTAATACCACCAAGTTCCACTTCCCTCTAGGACTAGGTCAGAACACAGACGAAGCATAGCCCTGGTCAGGGTTCTCTGCACAGGGGGAAATTTCACCCCGGTGAAGAACATCCCACGACAGCAGCCACAGGTTTCAGGGGGGTTCTGTCAGCCAGAGTAGTGCTGAAGTCTTCCAGTTCAGACACAAGACATAAAAATCTCCTTCCAGAGAAGACACGAAGTTGCTGATTGGAATTTATTTTCAGAGAGCAAATGTGCACATTACACCTGTTCTTGAGGTTGATTCCCTGCTATAAGGCAGAGGCAGATAGAAAGATCTGCCAGCTCTTCAGAAATCCCCCGGGCTTGTAGTTTAAGTGCTGTCACTCAAAAGAGAGCACAGGCTTCAATTCCAGTTGTAGTGGCTTACACCCTGAGCCTCCCCGTCTGGAGGGCAGGTCAGAGTTACCCAAAGGCCAGCAGAGCTGTGTTTGCTGATCTCATTTCCCATTGCAAAGGGCAGTGCAGAGCTGTCCAGTTGCTAAGTGATGCTCTTAATCCAAATAAAAAGTATATAAATAGGAAAACAGCTTTTGGAGTGCAGATATAACTGGGAAGTCACTACCAAGGAGAACTGGAAAGATGGACTGCAGAAACAGTACAGAAGCTTATGAAGAGTTTGTAGCCCTGCTACAGACTCACCCACGGCTGCCAGGCTATGAGATTTGGGGCTCTTCAGCCTGGAGAAGAGAAAGCTTCAAGGAGACCTTATAGTAACCTTCCAGTATCTGAAAGGAGCCTGCAGGAAGGCTGGGGAGGGACTATTCACAAGGTCTTGTAATGACAGGATGAGGACTAATGAGTTTAAACTGTCAGAGGGGAGATTTTAAAAGGATATTAGGAGAAAGTTCTTTACAGTGAGGAGGTTGAGATACTGGCACAGGTTGCCCAAGGAGGTTGTGGCTGCTCCCTCCCTGAAGGTGTTCAAGGCCTTGAGCATCCTGTTCCAGTGGGAGGTGTCCCTGCCTATGGCAGGGGGTTGGAACTGGATGAGCTTTGAGGTCTCTTCCAACCTAAACCATTCTATGATTCTATGACTCTATGATTTACAAGGCCATGTTAGGGCTCTGAATGTGGCTGCTAAAGGGTCTGGGCACTCCAACTCCACTCATGGCAAGTCACAAGCAGAGTGACCTGATGAGCAGCTTCTACCTCCATGGAGCTGTCTGGTGGAAGAATTTCCCTTGGAATTCCTTTTCTTTTTCTGAGATGGCTGCTGTGTCATCTCCAGCACAGATCACCATTTCCCCAGCCAGGTACCAGGATGGTACCAGGCAGAGAATAAGAAGCCTTCAAGCTCCTTGATTACCTCCAGCCCAATCTGTCTCCCTCCTGCAGCACAGAGTTTTCCCCCAGCTTGTGTCGGAAGAAATTCAGCACAGACCTCACACAGGTTTAATTTGCACATTCCAGTTGTGCAGAGGAAAGGTATGAAGAGGAATTTATCTTGTCTCCTTGTCCTCTTACACATATGACAACTTCCAGCAATTAGAAGAGCTTCCAGTCACTTTAGTCTGTGGCTGTTACCCAACATCTTCTAGGAGTCCACTCTCCCACATTTCAAACATCCATCTCAAGGATTTGGCATACTGCTTCTGTGACCTCACCCAGATAATTGCTATAGGGTCCTGAAGGAAGCTAGAAGTGGGCATGAGTCCATCTCTACAGACACAGGTCTCATTTGCACTCAGTTGTGGCAGAGAGGACCACAGGACAACTGCACCTCCAGTTAGGAATGACTCAAGGAAAAGGTATGTGTGCACCTCTAAACTTTAGGAAAATCAACTTTAAACACATCCAGTACTCCAAAGGTCACTGGAAAGCTGCATCTGCTGAGAGCCTTGGCTGCCAGGGTAGAACAGCATCAAGCAAGCCCACCCTTCCACCCAGCCACGAAGTGACAGGCTGGGATGGAGCAAAAGCATCCCTCAGCACCAGCACCGTCTGCAGGCACTGCCTGTCTCCAAGCTCTGCCTCTAGTCAGAACTGAGCAAACCTGCACTGGCCCCAAGCAGCATCTCATTGTTCTATTGCAGTGTGCAACTTTTAAGATCTGATTAACTTAGTGACACATGACAGTGTCAGACCACCAGTTCTGAGAGCCTCAGTGTCCGTCCAAAGCATACCTTCAGAAAAACAGCAAAGCAGGAGGTACCCCCCACCTCCTCCTGCCTAGCTTGTCCTGCAGAAGCTTTGCCCACAGCTGCTTTCAGGTAGGGAGGGCTAGGTGATCTGAAGAGATTCACCTTCACAAACAATCGTAGTCAGATGCTGGAGAGAGCGCAGCTCCCACAGACCCAACCAATTTCCCTGACACGCAAATTTGGTATGAGATCAGCAGGTGTCCTGTCCATGGCTACCCACTTAAGAGCTAAAAGGGTGCAGAATGGTCGCTGAAACCTGGCACTGCTTTTCCCCTTCACTCTGTGCTCTATATTTTATATGCAAAGGCCTCTGAGGACAGAAAGGCGTACACAGCAGGGCCACTGCAAGATGATCCCTTTTCTTCTTGGCCCTTGTTTAGGCTACTCCTCTTTGTTTCTCCCTGTCTGCTGCCTCAGACCTTCCTCAGCCAGAGGCTAGCAATGTCCAAACTGTCAGTGTGTTTTTCCTTGCTGAATGTCAACCACTTTATCCACCAGGTGCCAGAACAGAAATCAACTCTGAGATCGCTCTCAGTTCCTCAGATGTGGCTTATCTGCCCTCACCCACATCTGCCTTCTGAGATTGTTTCAGGACCAGGCAGGCCCACCTGCACAGCACTTGGAGTTGGTAGAACCCCAATACAGCAATTTACCTGATGTAACATAGACACGAGCAGGAGAGGCCCAGTACCAAAAGCCTTGCAAGTCCATTGCACTGAGGTACTCCCACTGCATGAGAGGTACCCCACTGAGGTACCCCACTGCATGAGAGGCTCCTCAAGGGCAGAACAGCTTGTGGGGGCTGTAGGGAAACACCACTGAGGAGCTTGCAAGCCATGTCAGCCACGTGAAGAGAAGCCAAAGCTTATAGGTGCTCACCTCAAGTGTCAAATATGCCATGGATACTGCTGAGCAAATTCCCAGCTCAGCTCAGAGCCACCGTCACAGAGCATCACAGCAGCAGACACTTCCAGCGGGAACATCATTCAAATCAGTGGGAAAATTCCTCCCAGCATGAAAGGAGTTTGCTTGTGCGAGAGCAAATAAAAAGAAAACCATGCCTAATGCTGAAGGCTGACAAGAAATTGACTGCACCACCAGGGATCTGTCACCAGCTCATTCCTCCATCAAACAGCCACAGCATCCACTCCAGCTGCCAGCATCTCATGGTGTGCTCTACCCCACCAAAAGGAGCACACAACCCTCACAGTAAAGCAAGACAAAAGACAGTCAAGGCTCACCAGCAGGACAGAAGTCCATCCTGAAGCGTGCAATGTCTTTTCAATGGAAGTGTGATTCCTCCTTGCCTTCTGCTTCTCAGATGCTTCACAGAACTGAAACAACTTGGAGCCAATGACCAAGATGATAGCAGCACCGGGAGGGGTGGGGGCGGGTTGCCCTATGGCTCCGCCCTTCCTCTGCTTGTCCCTCCGACCACATCTCCTGAGCTAGCAGCAGTGAAGGCAGCTCTATCTGCATAGCACCACCGACAAGCAGGGGCTCCTTGGCTGCCTCTGAAATGCAAATCCACCAATGCCTTTCCACCTCAGCAGCTTTTGGGGATAACTCTGATCACACTTCTCTCAGGGGGACTGAAACGAAATGTGAGAGGCTGATAGTTCTTTGAATTTTGGTCCGAGGTACTCCAAGAAGTATCTTGGAGTATCTTGAAGTATCTTGAAGTGGGGGAAAAGGGAAGCTTTTGATTCAGAAAACCCATCTGATTAGGGAAGTGGTTTAATTTTAAAGGAAAGATTCTTCCTGCGTTAATTCTGCAACAGCAGGGAGGTGGTGGTGGTGGTGGGAAAATTAATCATCAAAAATTGGAAAGGAGAAGAGTGTCTTTTTTTTTTTCTCTTTGCTCATTCACTGCTACGTGACTTGTATTCTAAGTCTTGCTTCTTTTTCTTTCCCACTAATAACCTGTTTGTCTAGGGAAGCCTTGTAAGTAAGGACAGAGTAAACTGAGGAGGAAGTCCTCTTTCAGGTTCTGCTGTAGGAGAGCTGGTGTTAGCAGGACAGTGTTGAAGGCATTTTTGCTGCTCCGTTCCTCCCTGGGGCAGTGAGGTGCTCTTTTGCCCCCAACCCTCTCCACACAGCCCCAGAAGTGTGTACACTTCCACTTGAGTTGTGCTTGATTGCCATGTGATTTATGTGGTAGGTGATGTAGGCAATGTGAGAAAGAAGCAGGATGCCGAAGAGCACCATGTCAGAGTCAGACAAACTGGTAAGTGAAAAAGTAGATCAATGTAAAATCAAACCAGGTGTGATGCACAAACAGGGCTCTTGACACCTCTGTCAAGACTGACGCTGCAGAGGGATGCTTTGCCTTCGTTCCTGAACACTTACCTCTGAAGTACTCTACATTCTTTGCTCCCTGACCTCTAGCTGTACTCAAAGCAGGTCTTGAGTAAGACAGCAAAGCAGGCTCAGACTTCTACCTACCATCTTGGTCAGTGATATGGACAGCAGAATTGAGTGCACCCTCAGCAAGTTTACAGATGGCACCAAGCTGTGTGGCACAGTCGACTTGCTAGAGGGCAGGGATCCATCCAGAGGGACCTGCACAGGCTGGAGAAGTGGGCCCAGGCCAACCTCAGGAAATTCAACAAGGTCAACTGTAAGGTCCTGCAACTGGGTCAGCACAATCCCAAGCACAAATCCAGGCTGGGTGGGGAATGGCTGAGAGCAGCCCTGAGGAAAAGGACCTGGGGGTCTGGTTTGATGAAAAGCTGAACATGAACCTGCAGTGTGAGTGCAGCCCAGACAGCAACTGCGTGCTGGGCTGCAGCAAGAGCAGCTGTGGGCAGCAGGGCAAGGGAGGGGATTCTGCCCCTTTGCTCTGCTCTCATCAGACCCCACCTGGAGTACTGTGTGCAGTTCTGGAGCCCCCAGCACAGGAGGGACATGGAACTGCTGGAGAGAGTCCAGAGGAGGGCCACGAAGATGCTCAGCTCTGCTATGAGAACAGGCTGAGAGAGCTGAAGCTCTTCAGCCTGGAGAAGAGAAGGCTTCCAGGAGACCTTATAGTAACCTTCCAGTATCTGAAAGGGGGCCTACAGGAGGGCTGGGGAGGGACTATTCACGAGGTCTTGTAATGACAGGATGAGGGATAATGGGTTTAAACTGGCAGAGGGGAGATTTAAAGGGGATGTTAGGAGGAAGATCTTTACAGTGAGGAGGTTGAGATACAGGAACGGGTTGCTCAGGGAGGTTGTGGCTGCTCCCTCCCTAAAGGTGTTCAAGGTGAGGTTGGATGAGGTCTTGAGCAACCTGTTCCAGTGGGAGGTGTCCCTGCCTATGGCAGGGGTTTGGAACTGGATGATCTTTGAGGTCTCTTCCAACCTAAACCATTCTATGATTCTATAACTCTACGATTTATGAGAGTTTGCAAGAGCATTTGATGTGTAGAAAAACAAAAACTGACCCTCTTACTTTTTTCTGCAGTCAGATCTAGCATCAACACACACTTGCTCACCATTTAGAACAGGCTCCTGTGAGGCTGCAGGTCCTCTACTCACTAGCAAAGGAAGAGCTTTCCACATTGCCATTCACTGAGCCTGCTCTGGAGAGAAAAACTGTCCCTTTAAAAGGCTCGATGTGAAATGTAGCATCTGCCTGAGTGCTCTGGCTGAGGTCCATGGCTCTAGGGCCATTCAACCTCCAAAGAAAGACAGATTGTTCATCCTTCCCCTCGGTCTCTTGTGTTTGCTATGACCTGTGGCTACGCTGCAGATTCAGTGCTGTCATTGGAGAAGACAGAGTGGGAGGTATCCCAACCTAAAAGATGTCAAAGGGGTAGCAGAAATACTGTTCCAGAATGAGTTCACACAGGCAGCTGCAGGCAGGGTCAGGATAACCTACAATCTCTAGGAAGAGTCGGGGGAACCATTTAGTTTTCACTTTCCACAACCAGTTTCAATGGTCTCAAAAGAAGCAGCTGGGAGCTTATTTGGGAAGGATTAAAGGAGGATGAAGAGAAAGATAGCATTTGACCCTTTTTATCATCTTCTATCACTCCCCTTCATATCTCCCACCCCACACCTAGAGCAGTGCTTGTCCTGTACCTCCAGAGCTGCTGGCAATAGGGAGAGAAAGAAGCAGATCCTTGGAAATCAGTGCTTCTGACACAGGACTGTGGTTAGATTGAATAATTGCTTCTGCCACTGCACATTCATCCCAGTTGTGGTTGTCTCAGGCTGTTCAGGAGCGAGGTAGGTGTGTGCAGTGGGGGCACCCTGGATGATCCAGCAGTTTGTCACTTCTTCAAGCATGGGCAGATTAGACAGTGCTGCAGAGCAGTACTCCAGGCTGCTCTCTGTGCCTCCTGTGTCACAAGCTGGGTTTTTTGTCTAGGATGCTCCCTGATTGTACATAGAAACTTAAACTGGAGCTGGAAATATCTGCTGTTGTTCTGGTGGTCACAAAGGGAATTAGCAACCCAACAGTGTAGATCCACTTTTCTCCTATTTTGCTATATAGGCTTATTGTGTAAATGAAAAAGAAATAGCAATATTTCCTACTGCTTTCAAGGGGATAAAAACAAAGTGCAATAGATATTTCTCTAATGCTGAACAAATCAACTGTATTCCCACAAATATCCAAAGACAGACAAAGCACAGGTCTGTGCAAGTGCAACAGCCTGCTCAGGAGGTTTGTGCTGCCATTCAGGTTGAGCCTAGGGATTGCAGTATGCCAAGAGAGAGTATAGCACTTACACAGTGCTGTGGAGCTTCTGAGCTGCACAGGCAGTGCCACAGGCTTGGGGAGTAGTGGCTGGAAAGCTACCTGGTGGAAAAAAGACCTGGGAGGATTTGTCAACAGCTGGTTGTGTGCTCAGGTAGTGAAGAAGGCAAACAGCATCCTGGCTTAGATCAGAAACTGTGTGGCCAGCAGGACTAGAAAAGTGATTGTCCCTCTGTACTTGGCACTGGTGAGGACACACCTCAGACAGCATATATAGTTTTGTTACAAGAAGGATGCTGAGGTGCTGAAGCATATCCAGAGAAGAGCAATGAAGCTGGTGAAGGGTCTGGAGCGCAAGTCCTGTGAGGAGTGGCTGAGACACTGGGGTTGTTTAACCTAGAGAAAAAGAGACTGAAGGGAGACTTTATCTCCCTCTACAACTACCTCAAGGGAGGTTGTAGTGAGACAGTTGTTGGTCTTTTCTCCCTAGTAGCAAGCAATAGGACAAGTGGAAACAGCCTTGTCTTGTGCCAGGAGACACGTGGGTTGGATAGTAGGAGAAATGCCTCCACCAAAAGGATTCTAAAGCACTGGAACAGGCTGCCCAGGGAAGTGGTGGAATCACCATCCCTGGGGCTATTTAAAAGCTGCGGTATTTAGGGATATGGTTTAGTGGTGACCTGGCAGTGCTGGTTTAATAGTTGGGCTTCATGATCTTAAAGGCCTTTTCCAACCAGAACAATTCTGTGGTTCTACTTTGATGTGAGGGGGAAAAAAACACTAGAAGAAAGATAACAACAGGATTTTTTGTATAATAATTGGAAGAAACAATCCTTTTCCAGTATGAGGAGCAGCATGAACTGTAAGAGCCAGAGCAGCAGCTCAGGATGCAAATATACAGGCAGTAAGCAAAGCTACTGAGTGTAGAGTACCTGGAGCAGCCTATTCCAACTGCTTTCACTGAGGAACTGGAGTCTATTTTAGTTGTGGGAAGATGGTGACTATGTAAGAGGCCACAGCATATAAACCCCCAATCCTCATGTAAAGATTGCAGGGGTGTTACTTAGAGCCTGATAAATGTGAATGAAGAGCCAGAGGGATTTTTGTTGTTGTTACCCTCAGAAGTATGGCAAGACTGAAGCTTTCCATCTTTGAAAAAACCTGGTAGAAGCCAAGCAAAAGAGTTTTCTTTGGTAGCTGAGGAAATGCTAGTCTTACACCTATGCATTTCCTTAGTGCCCTAAACAGCTCTTTTCACTTCCTTGAGGCATTCCTAGAAGATGCCATTGCTTACCAGTTAAAGATATGTATTAGATCTGGTTTTACAAAATGTAGTACACCTAACAACGTGAAGAGTGCTAACAGGGAGGAGAGTCAAGTCAAACAGCTGCCACTCAAGTTATGTGCAATCTCTAGTCCCTGTTAACTCCTCTACAACGAGCAGGTGGAAAATGGTTTGGAACCATTTGGAAACTTTGTGGGAAAGGACTCAGAGTCAACTTCTGACCTGTGTTTATCTCCATGAAGTAGCAAGGTGGTATCAGCAAGATGGGGGATTGTCACTGGAGGAGAAAAAAATGCCAGGAGAAATGGAAATGTGTCTCATAATCACTGAGGATGTGTAGAAGTACAGAGAACCAGGTAAGGCCACACCACAAAACACCCCAGTGTGACTTAGACTCTGTGAACTTCCCATCTGAACACAAGTATGCATCAGTCATCACAAAGAACTCGATGCTCATGAGTCTTGTTGCCATGGTCTTCTGCTCATTCTGGTATATAGTGGAGAAGGGATGGAGGAAGTGAATCTCTTTCAGTACTCCAGAGAGGATGGCAGTGGGTCTGCTGCTTTCCTCCACACTGGAAAGGTTGAGAGCAGCCACGCTGTGAAGATGGAGAAGGCTCCGTGACACACTGCATCAGGCACAGACCAGCTGCCGCTGACTGCAGCAGAGCTGATCTCCAGAGAAGCCCATCAGTATGGCTGGTCCCAGACCCAGTGAACACCACTCACAAGTTTGCTGGAAACGCAGGTGGCTTTCAGTGAGGCTGGATTGAAAACTTCGTGCCTTTATTTTTCCTAAGCTTTTGCTTGGCAGGGTAGATTTAGGCTAGAACAGCCCTTGTTATGGTCGTGTTAGAAGACAGACCCCGTGTGAAGCAGCTGCACAGCCTGTGGAACAGGAACTGCAGAAGATCACAGCATGAGGTGCATCAGCACACTTGTTCAGGGCAGGCTTTACAAACGAGCATGGCAGCCTCTAGCAAAGCACAGCAGGCAGGGGAGAGCAGGGGCAGCAGCAGGGAGGGGTGGGTGTTGCAGGGAGGAGAAGCAGCTAAGCAAGAACTAAAAGCAGGAGGCAGCTGGTATGAAGCTGTGCAAATGGGGAAGTGGGAAGACCCAAAAGGGGAATATAGCAAGTGGGTATAGTTTGCAACTCGCTCAGGCTGAAGCAAATTATTCTCTCCCCTAGTGGAGGCCCAGCACACACAGAATAGGTCTCATGACAACTCAGGGTTGCCTAAACAATAGCTCAGAGAAAACAAATCCTGTCCAAGGTCTAGGGTAATGAGAACACCTACCGTGGCCATGGCCTGGGTGAGCAAAGAAATGAGCCTTGTGTTCCCCTTAGGGAAAAGATTCTGCTCTCGTCAGACCCCACCTGGAGTACTGTGTGCAGTTCTGGAGCCCCCAGCACAGGAGAGAGTCCAGAGGAGGGCTACAAAGATGATCAAAGGGCTGGAGCACCTCTGCTATGAGGACAGGCTGAAAGAGTTGAGGCTTTTCAGTCTGCAGAAGAGAAGGCTTCCAGGAGACCTTATAGCAACCTTCCAGTATCTGAAGGGAGCCTACAGGAAGGCTGGGGAGGGACTGTTCACGAGGTCTTGTAATGACAGGATGAGGGGGAATGGGTTCAAATTGGCGGAGGGGAGATTTGAACAGGATGTTAGGAAGAAGTTCTTCACAGTGAGGGTGGTGAGGCACTGGAACAAGTTGCCCAGGAAGGTTGTGGCTGCTCCCTCCCTTGATGTGTTCAAGGCCAGGCTGGATGAGGTCTTGAGCATCCTGATCTAGTGGGAGGTGTCCCTGCCTATGGTGGGGGGTTGGAATTGGATGATCTTTGAGGTCTCTTCCAACCTAAACCATTCTATGATTCTATGATTCCCTCTGCAAGGATTTTTCTCTGCTACTCTGTTCTTAAAGATGATGCCCACTCTGCTCAGTTCCTACCCTCCTGTGCTGGCCTCCAAAGCACAGACATCATTTCTGAAAGAGCCCCCCTCACCTGTTTCCCATCCTCCCTGAGGGAGCAGAACCTCGCAGAAAGAGGGAGGGGTGAATCAGTCCTCACTGCTTTGGATCCTGGTTGGAGGGAAACCATCATACATTTCCTCCTTTGTCCACCACCCCATACCGGTGCTGTGCAAACCTGGCTCAGAGGTGACCCAGCCTTGGAAGTCTCTTCAGGGCCTTGGAAGTCTCTCAAAGCAAAACTATCTCACTGAGCAGCTCTTCCCCGATAGTGACTTTCTCAAACTCAGCAAAGGGAGGAGGACACCCGGGTGGATGCCTGCCTTCCCTCAGCCCCACTGCAAAAGCAGAAAGAAACTCAAGTCGAGAGCACCTCTTGGTGGTGAGAGAGGAGCAGCACCAGACAACAAAGCAGCAGCAGCAGCAGCAGCAGATCTGTGTGCACATTTAGTGGTTATGGACCTATTCCCTGCTCTTTCCTTCCCTTTCCTGCAGCACCTACAGCTGAGAGGTTTTAATGCAGCAGGTGCCAGTTGTTCTCAAAGGGACTACAATATGTCTTATTTGAATGTAATTTATCTAGGACGGGAAGAAAACTCCTAAAAGTCCTTGTGTGTATCCCTCCTGTGCCCCTATTGAGGCACTGGTGGAGGAGGGATGTTTAGAGATTCACAGCTCTGGTGGGTTAGGAACTTCTCCCCACCCCCCTATTGAAATTTACCAGATTAGTCCAGAGGGTTTGGGAGTAAGATGAAGCTATATTTACTGCAAAGCTAAATTTACAAGCATGTATACACAATGTATTTACAACTATAGACAAGTAAGTAATAATACAGAAATCCAAACTCCCTCCTGGACAAATAAAGCTGCCCAGAAGGGACTCAAAGTCTCTCTCTGTCTTCCTTCCCAGACAGACAAACAAAACAACCAGCAAAAGATTAGTAGAAAATAGAGTAGAATAAGGAGGAAGCAAATAGATCCAGTGTCCCAGACCAGAGCAGGACAAATCATTGATATTTTGGCTTTTTATCCCTCTCAGCAAACCAGTTAATGATGTAGATGTCATCATTATTTTCTTTTCACAACCAATGATCTATTTTCTCTCATTGAAATATTCTGATTAGCCTCAAACCAGCACAACAGCTCAGACCTCTGACTTGGGTAAAAACTAAATATCCATAGCAGTAGCAGGCAAATTTCTTCCAAAACTGATTCTTCCAGGAGTGGTTTGGAGATACATAACTTATTGCCAGGACTTCCACAGCTCCTTTTTGGCCATACAGAACTACATTTTCTTTGGCATGGGGCTTGTTTGGATGTGAGGTTTCAGCAACAGTCCCTTCTCCCTTACCAATTTTAGTTTTTCTTTTTCCTCTAGTGCCCTCCATACTGCCAGTCATACAAGCCCACAGACAGCAAGGGCAGAAGTGCACATTGGCATTCAGCGTGTCACTGGTCCTCATTCACCCCTGCCACCAGGACCTTCTGTGACACAGGCTGCTTTTCCACCCAGTCTTGCTTAGCCTGAGTCACCAGGATCCCTACATGACTGTTGCTCTGTCCCAGGTAGGATTCAATGTATTCTTCAGCTCTCCCCAGTTCTTTCCCCTTCATTTCTCATCCTTCTCACACTGGGTGTTCCTTCTCTGTTCTCACCCTGCGTCTTCTCAGGCACATAGGAGTTATCTGAACCCTTCAGAGAAAAACTTTAGTGAAATCAGAAATGTTCCTTTGGAGAAGCTGATTGCAAAAGCAGTTTTGACAATGCCCAGAAAAAGATCCATTTCCTCCTTGCCTGTCCCAGGCTGCCCACCCAACCTAAAGTTCCCTGAATCCATAGGGACTTCATCAACTCCAGCTGCCTGAGTTCTTGCTTGGCACTCAGATATCTCTCTGTGTTCTGTTGTCCAGGGGGCTCTAATGCTTTTTCCTTCATGCCCAAGTAGCATTTTCTAGAGCTAGATGTGCCTGCCTTGTCTTCTGACTGAGTCTCTGTCTCTTGGCCCACTATATTCTGTGCCTGCCTGCCCTCTGCAACTCCTCCTGCTGCACTCTCTGTAACAGCCTTTGAATTTTCCCTTCTGTCCCTCTCTGACCTGTATTCCTATGGTCTGTTCCTGCTCTCACTTGCAAAGCAGTCAGTGGGCTTCCATCCTCCCCCTTTCCTGCACCAACAGAAGGAACACCTAGTACAGCTGGTTGCTCTGTGGTTCTGAAATAGCCCTAAGACTTGGAAATGTTTCACAATCAAAGATTTCTGGGTTATGGCCAGTGCTGAGTGATGGATGGGAGAGCTCTCCTCCTGAGCAGTTCAGTTGCTGCAACAGACTCCCTCGGCTGCAGCAGCACAAAGGTCACAAACCTTTGGCAAAAAAAAAAAAATTGCCTCAGAGTTCCTTCCTTCAGAACTATCTCAGCTGAGAAGCCACTGTTCTTGGTCTAACTGGCCTCTCGACAAAGCCTGGAAATTCCAATTAATTCTGTGTGACCGGACCCTTTCTAGAAAATGCATCTCTTGCCCATCCACTGTTCAGGCTGGAGCACACAGATGTGCACACATGTGCAGTTTTCCAGGCTCATTGTTGCATGGAAGGACAAGACATGAAGAGAAGGCAGTCTCTCATTTACAGAAGGGAAAGAAAGGATTGGATCCTTCTGGCATCTTTCTACTCCTTGTCTCTTCTATCTTAGGATGACTGCTTCCTTCTTCTCCTTGCTGCTTAGATCTAAAATTCTTTTATCTTCTGAGGATGAGGGCAAGGTGAGAGTTGGCATCATTTAGACTGAGAAGAAAAGGATCCCGGATCCAGGCATATCTTACTGCATCTTTCCAACACACAAAGGGAACATGTAAGAAAGACGAGGACAGGTATTTAAGTAGGGCCTTTAGTGGTGGTACAAAGAGAAGAGAAGAGAAGAGAAGAGAAGAGAAGAGAAGAGAAGAGAAGAGAAGAGAAGAGAAGAGAAGAGAAGAGAAGAGAAGAGAAGAGAAGAGAAGAGAAGAGAAGAGAAGAGAAGAGAAGAGAAGAGAAGAGAAGAGAAGAGAAGAGAAGAGAAGAGAAGAGAAGAGAAGAGAAGAGAAGAGAAGAGAAGAGAAGAGAAGAGAAGAGAAGAGAAGAGAAGAGAAGAGAAGAGAAGAGAAGAGAAGAGAAGAGAAGAGAAGAGAAGAGAAGAGAAGAGAAGAGAAGAGAAGAGAAGAGAAGAGAAGAAGCCAGGTTTGAAGAGACCTACAAGATCATCCAGTCCAACCTAGCACCCAGCCCTATCCAATGGCACTAAGTGCTCCATGCAGTCTTTTCTTGAACACTTCCAGGGATGGTGACTCCACCACCTCCCTGGGCAGCCCATTCCAATGCCAATCACTCTCTCTGTCAAGAACTTCTTCCTAAGATCCAGCCTATACCTCCCCTGGCACAACTTGAGACTGTGTCCCCTCATTCTATTGCTGGTTGCCTGTGAGAAGAGACCAACCTCCACCTGGCTACAACCTCCCTTCACGTAGTTGTAGAGAGCAATGAGGTCACCCCTGAGCTTTGAAACAAGGAAGATTTAGACTAAATATTAGGAAGACATTTTTGACAATGAGGGCAGTGAAAGACTGGAACAGGTTGCCCAGAGAGCTGGTAGATAACCCACCCCTGGAAACATTCATGATGTGGTTGGACAGGGCTCTGATCAACGTGATCTAATTGAAAATGCCCTTTCTCAGTGCAGAGGGATTGGGCTAAATCACTTTTAAAGGTTCCTTCCAACCCAAAACATTCTCCAATTCTATAACAAGATGGAAGAGGCCTGGCAGCAGCTTGCACTGGCTGCTTTTGCACAGCAAAAGTGGAAAGGGTGGGTAAAGGAGAAGCTGGTTTGCAGGGGCTCCCCTCACCCACCAATCTTGGCTTTCATAATATTGGCAAGAGAGAGAGAAAAATATTCATTGCACACCTTGATGTGGTTGCTCCACTTTGTGACAAATGCACAGGTTTACACAGTGAGGTAATTGGAATATTTTCATAAGAGAAATTAGGTTACAGGCTGAGAAATTAAAACATTGGTGATGTCTTCTTCACTCATAGGATTGCTGACTGATAAAAAGTAAGAACCCAAACAAAGATAAAGCAGAGCTGCTCTGGTCTGAGCTCTGGGCTGCTGATCTCTCTCTCCCTGGCTTCTAGATGAATCTGTGTAACCCAACTAATCAATTCCTGGCTCTAACCCCCCCCCCCGGTCGATCTTCCCTGCTTACCTGGCATGTAAGACAGATACTGGGATAAGATTGGGTGGTGGCGGGAATTGGGAAGGTGGTTGGGAACCCCTCTTGGGGACTCTGATCTCTGGGAGGGGTGTGGTGTTTCTGTATTACCTTTCTAATGTATATATCTGTAAATATTTATAATATGTTGTAAATATCTGCTTGTATATTGTGCTAAGCTGTAAATATAAAGCTTCATTCCTTAACTTCCAGAAGGCTGAGTCTAGTCTGGATGATTTCAAAACTATGTGGGGGTGGATAACTCCCAAACCATCACACACAGTATTCCTTTGTACAGGCTATCTGGGCTGGCAGGGAAGTGTGGCCTGGCTTATCACCACAGGAGAGGAAGGACAGAACAGACGTGAGGTGGTTGCTGCTTCCTAAAGGCTCCCTAACTTCCTCATCCAACCTTCATGGAAAACATTGTGCCTTGTGCTGTTTCATCACTGACACTCAGGGTTATTTGGAAGACCTGAACAATCTCCCATGCCCAACATCAACCAACTGCTGCCACTTCAGATTCACCTCCCTGCCTACACCTCCTCCAAAGTTTGGACGACAAAAGAGGGAGGAGGAAATCCACCTCTGCACTTTCTCACCCTACTTCTCACCCGTTTGGTTCTCTTGTTAAAGCTGTTTGGTGCCCCCCAGCCATTCCCTGGGATGGGGTGGGTGAGAAGGGAGTGGATGGGGCACGTTGGGACAGCAGTCATCATGCCAAGCAAAGTCATGCAGGCTCCGCCTACAGCCAACCGCCTCGGCCACAGCGCTGCTGCTGCGCTGGGAGGGGAGGAGGCACCGCAGGCTGAGCTTCGAGTAAAGTTCCCTCTTCCACTTCCTCCCTCCTTGTAACCTGCTGCTTTCTGCAGCACAAGGGTGGATACCCACATCTGCCTGTCTCTCCCTGCAGTTTGCCTGGGTCTGCCTTTGCCTTTGCCCCTGTGGTGTCCGCTGCCAGGGGGCTCAGAATCATGCAAGCCATCAAGTGTGTCGTGGTGGGAGACGGGTAGGTACCCCGCTGGTTTTGCTGGATCTGGGGAGGGAGGGGTGGTGATGAGGGGCAAGAAAGTAGCTGGCTACGTGATGAAACTTCCCCAGCTTTGCTTCTGACCTCCTCCAAATCGCTTTCCCTTCCTTCTCTCGTTCTTCCCTCCCCAGGGCAAGCAAGGGACCTTCCTCTAGGAAGGGTGTGAAAGAGGGCACGTTGAAAGGCATCTGAAAAAGGGGCACGGAAAGTGGAGCAGGTCTGTTCCACACCCTGGAGGTGGTGACATTGCTGCCAGATTCAGCCTGTAGGCAGGAGTCCGATTTAAAACCTGGGAGGTGCAAGCACTCTGCTGCAGGTGAATGGCTCCTTGAGAGCCATCTGGTCACTGGAACTGACGGGGAGAGAGCACAGCGTTACGGTTTTGTTGAGGAGTCTGCTGGTGTCTTTCTGTTCGGCTTTTCTTGGCTTGTTATCTCTGTATCAGGGTGTGAGGAGACTGCTTGGCAAGGGGTTTCCGTGGGCACAAGGAGGAGGAGCTTTTTCCACTAGAATAAGCACAAGTATGAGACTCTGGCAGTGGGAGGTAACACAGCCTTGCCTTCACAGCACGAAGGCATCACAGCCTACGTCCCATGACCCCTGGAAGTGTTCTGATCTCAGCCATCAATAAGTGAAGCAGTCGGTACTGGGTGTGTGAGGGGTGCAGTGAACAGGACCTCTTCTTGCCCTGTGGGATGAGTAGAGGTAGAGGAGGGAGAGGAGGAGAGTCCACACTTGGCACAGGGTAGGTTAATTCATTTCCCAGCTAGGAGCTGGCCAGGCTGCTATCTGGGACATCTATCAGGTAGCAGATGAAGAGACATTTGCAGCAGCCCTGCTCCCCACAGGCGCTTCCTCCTTCAAAACTTGCCCCGGGGAAGATGTCTGCAAACATAACAGTACATGTTAGATAAATATTCTCAGGTGCTGGGGCACGGGGACAGAGAGAAGGGACAAGGGAGGACAGAGCCCCAAGTTAACACTGTTACCTCTAAGAAAAGCCCCCTGAAGGCTGTAATTAGAGCTGGGTGAACAACTCCAATAAGCATTTATTTGTTCCTCTGTTAACTTCCTAGTTTTACCCTCATGCATTGCACCGACTCTGTAGCCGTCCTTCAAGGCAGCATTCTCCTCATATCATGGCTAAAGCCACAACATATTCTGCTCCCAACTCCTCTGACTTTAACCCTGTTTAAGTGTCTTCTGTCCTATCACTTTACTTTGTACGCTGCACCTCCCCTCTCACCATCTCCCATCTCTCCAAGCTCCTGGTTCACCACCATCCACAGCCCTCCCAGCAATGCCAACCACCTCACCCTCCCTTGGCTCAACCTTACTGACCGCAGGACCTTCTGCTGTCACTCAATTAAGTTCCTTGTATTGCCCCATAACCCTTTCCATCACCCATCGCTGACCTCTTAACACTCTCTGAGTTCAGGCCTTGGAATCCACATGTGTCACTAATCTCACCTCTTCTCACTAAGTTTGTTGTAGCCACCTCTTCACTGACTCTTTGTGCTCCTCTCTGTTCATCCACACTAATTCAGAACTATCCCCCTTCCATGGCTGGCCCATCCACAGTTCTGTAGATCTGCTGAGGCTGTAGAGCTTCAGGAATCCGCCACGACCCTCCTTCAGTGTATGTGTGATAAGGGAAGCAAAGGAGCTGGGGAAAGAGAAGGGACTGAGAAAGGAGGGTGTAAGAAAGGAAGGTGGCAGAAGGAAGAAACAAGAGTCAGAGCACGCCAAAGAGCTCCGTTTTCTCCTCAGTTGCCCCACAGTCCAGTGACCGGGTCAGGTGCCTCTTGACCAGGGCAAAGATGCTAGCTGTAGCTGGGCAAGGCTCCAGCCCTGCAACAGGGGATTTGCAGGTACAGCTGATATGGTTGGAACATCCCCAGCAGCAGAACTCCAGCCTTTCTCCCGAGAAAGACATTTCCCTCATTCTGTGGCTCTTCTCAGAGGCTGTAAAAGCAGTTTGCTCTCAGCACCTCTGGTTTGCAGTGCTGTAACTGAAACATGACCAGAATTTGCCAGGCCACAGAGATCTGAGAAACAGTGGCCCAGCAGAAAAAGGATTCTGTTTCCCACAGCCATCCTGGCTGCTTTATCTTCCGCCTGTTTCTCTCCACATCTCTCCTGCACCACAGGCTTCACCTTCCTCACGAATTGCATTACTACTCCTTTCCCCACCTTCTTCAAACAGATGCTCTGCTACCCTGGCTTATTTGTACTTTGCTCTGCTGAAGTATGGGTGTGGGGGAGGCTGAGGAGAGAGGAAGCACCAGCTCAAAAACACCACCAGCAGCTCACCCACAGGGAGATGCACCTTGCTGATTTCTTACAGCTCTCTCTGCAGATGATGCTGCAGCTTACTGCAGGCAGGCAAGGCTGGAAGACACTGTGGTTAATGCCAGAAAAGGTGTCAACAGCCACCAGGCACAGCTCTTGCAGAAGCAAGCAGGAGTGCCCGCGTTGAGGTGCTGGACCTGGCAGGGCAGCTCCGTCACACCCTCACACCCTGGCTGTGAGCATAGAGCACTGTGCACAGCCTCACCCCCACCTCCCAGTGGATGCGTTTTAGCTGAGTGATCTCTGTGCCAGGCCATAAAAGCAAACCTTCGTGTTCAAAGACCACGAACACTTTTTGTCACCTCCTGTTTTCCTTCCTGCTGGTTGTCTAACCGATGGCTGTGTGCTGCCTGGGCCTGTCAATACAGTTCTGCTTCCAGGTGTCTCTTAACAGGGCAGCCTTAGAGCGAGGCCACCAAGGCTACCTGCACTACCACCACTTCTGGCTATGTTTTGTTTCTCTCTTAGAGCTGTGGGGAAAACCTGCCTCCTTATCAGCTATACCACCAATGCCTTCCCAGGAGAATACATCCCTACTGTGTGAGTAACACATAATCAGGTTCTGGGGGGAGTGGGAGCTATGCAAAGCAAAATGAAAAGGGGGACAGAACCCCCTTGTTGTGCACTCTGGAGGCAGGATTGCAATTTCCCTACTAGCAGACCAGTGAAGGTGTCCCTACACTCTGAATCTCTCACCCTTCACTGCAAGCACAAATGGTCTCACAAACCCCTGGTTTTTAAATGGGATATTTCAGAGACACGAGTCAACCCCTCATCTTCTGTTCCCAAGCATGCAATCCTGACAGCTGTTGGCAAATGTTTCATGCTGGGTCATAAAGAATAAAGGCACACACCTTGGGATTCTGGCCTCAGTACCACCAGAAGTACAGAGGAGTGCAGGGCACTGGGGAAGCTACAGACACATGGCTTCTTCTTCTTAACATTTAAGAGGCAAAGTGGGGTTTAGAGCATAAAGGAAAGACAAAGGCTTGGCTAGAGCAGGTGGAATTGTGGAATGGATACTGAGAAAAGCAGTGGGAAATGGAATCATTTATGGATCTGCACACAAGGTAGCACAGATGGAGCTGCAGCCAGGCACCTGTCCAGAACAGCTGGGTGATGGGAAGGAGGTTGATGGTGAGTGGGGAGTCTACAGCACCCAGGTGAGCTGAGATACCCTGGGTGCACCTAGGGAACCCCATCTAGGCTACTTGAAGGGCTTCTCCTGTTTGAGCTGTGACCTATGCTTCTGAATTTCAGGTTCGATAACTACTCTGCCAATGTGATGGTTGACAGCAAGCCTGTGAATCTGGGGCTATGGGACACTGCTGGACAAGAGGATTATGACAGGCTGAGGCCACTCTCTTACCCCCAGACGGTGGGTCATGTCCTGTGCCCCTCTCCCTTCATTCCTCCTTCATGCAGGCCTCTGTCTCCTGCTGCCAAATACATTTGCCATAAACCAGGGACAGGACTGTTCTTGTCTCTCTCCACTGTCTTTGGAGAACACCTTTGCTGATGTGTGAGTCCATTGAAACTCTAAAGGTAAAAGACATCCAAAGGTGTTTTGGAGCCTTTACCTAATCATCTTTAGTGGTATAACTTAGCAAGGAAATGGAGATCTTCAAAGATACCTGCAAGCCCAGGGGACTGTTTTCAGTGTGGGACAGATACCTTACACAGCCCTGGTGAAAACCTCTCCTTTTGCAACATTTAAAGTGATTTAGGGAATTTACATGGAATCACAGAATGTCAGGGGCTGGAAATGACCTCGAAGGCTCATCCAGTCCAACCCCCCTACCAGAGCAGGATCACCTATACCAGATCACACAGGAACAGGTTTTGAATATGTCCAGAGAGGGAGACTCTCTGGAGCCTGTGGCGGGGGGTTGGAACTGGATGATCTTTGAGGTCTCTTCCAGCCTAGATCATTCTATGATTCTATGATTCTATGACTCTACAACCCCACTGGGCAGCCTGTTCCTGTTTAGAAGCTGAGCCAGGAGCTTCTCACATTTCTGAGAGCCTCACTGCTCCGGCTTCTGCCTTTTAGAAGAAATCTGATGTGTGACACATGTTTGATCTGCTGATGCCTCAGCTAAGCCCAAGTGCCTAGCAGAACAAATGGATGCCTCAGATCCTGTGTTGATACTGTGCACTTTGACAGAGTGATTGCAGAGAGATCACCTTGCCTGGAGAATGCTGTTCCAAGCAGTCTCTCAGCAGGCTCAGGAAAAGCCTGCTGCCTCAGGTGTTGGTCTGAAGGTTGCCACTGTGACTAAAAGTTTTGGCTGGCAACTGAGCAGGCTATTTATTTCAGCTGGGTTCAACCAGTCAGAAATCAGATGCCTGGTATAAGCTGTTTGTCCAGGCTCCTTCTGCAGTCAGCACAAGCAGGATTGTCCTCAGCAACACCCTTGCACTCACCCTGGGGCACATCCCAAAGACAGATGATGGAACAGTATCTGGAGGAGCCCTACAAAAAGCTGGGGAGGGACTTTTTAGGCTACCAGGTAGTGACAGGACTAGGGGGAATGGAGCAAAGCTGGAGGTGGGGAGATTCAGACCGGATGTGAGGAGGAAGTTCTTCAGCATAAGAGTGGTGAGACCCTGGAATGGGTTGCCCAGGAAGGCGGTTGAGGCCACATCCCTGGAGGTGTTTAAGGCCAGGGTAGGGTGTCTCTGCCCATGGCAGGGGAGTTGGAACTCGATGATCCTTGTGGTCCCTTCCAACCCTGACTGATTCTATGATTCTCCAAGGTTTCTGCCTCTGATACCTGGAGAAGCATGGAAATGCATGGGCAGCGCCTGACACGTGTGTTTAGCTGGGTGAGCTTGGATGAAATAAGTACAGCTCTCAGGTGCTGGTTTTGTTTTTAATGGAAGTGCAAACTCTGCTATGCCAAGGAGAAATGCTTACATGAATCGCCAGAACTCCACCTCGTTTCTGTCCTGCCTTTGCACTTTCTGGGTTGGGTTTAGCTCTTTCTCAACAGCAGGCAAAACTCTTGTGGTCTGGAAGCTGCTTGGTGTTCTGTGAGAAATGTGCAGGACACTGTTAGGCCATTTCCCATGAGGATGAGTGTGCCTACCACAAAAACCCCATCCTCATAGTTAAGCATTTGGCTCGTCTGATAATGGTGACTATGGTAACCATGAGTCAGGGGAGCAAATGTCCTCTCCTCTAGAGGCAATTAACAGCAGGAGTGCATTACGCTGTGAGACAACTTTCATAGAATCATAGAATGGTTTAGGTTGGAAGAGACCTCAAAGATCATCCAGTTCCAACCCCCACCATAGGCAGGGACACCTCCCACTAGAAGAGGTCGCTCAAGACCTGACTTTCTCTAGCAAGACCCTCTGCTGCAGAGCTGGGAGTGTGCTGCCCACCCATCCCTCCTCTCCCTTCTGTGCCTACTGTCACGAAGCCCCCTGCTCTCATCTTAACTCTGCACCATGGTTGTATGCCTACAGGATGTCTTCCTGATCTGCTTCTCCCTTGTCAGCCCAGCATCATATGAAAATGTCCGTGCTAAGGTGAGCCAGAGTATCCTGGGCCATCAGGAGTTGAGGAGGGTGGAATTGGTGGTGGTCTTGCAAAGAGAATGGCTGTGGGTGGCATCTGCTAATAGAAGGTATAGATTCAGAGGGATAATATATTTTTGTCATAAGGAACCAAAATATCAGCTTCCCTCAGCTGTCTTTCCTGGGTCATCTCAGAGAAGATGGCCAACCCTACTGCAGGACTAGGGTTCATCCTGCTGGGCTATTGAGCTGTGAGGCTATAAACCTTATAGTCTGGTGGTGTCCTTCAGCCAAGCCTGTTCCAGCACAAACATGCAAATCCAGCCCAGGGGTTATGAGAAGCAGACACCCACAGCCTTTGGATGGGAAGTGAGGGAAGAAGGGAGAGATTGATGGAGAGAAGAACTACAAAATATTTCCTCCCTACCACTTTCAGCTTCTTCCCTGGGTTTTAGGAAGCTGTGAAGGGTCAGGGGCAGCTTGTGCTTTTGCTTTACAGAATTTGAGCTCCACGTCAGGGATTTTGTCTGAGAACCATCAACAGGGGCTGACCTGGGCCAGGCTGCAGTGGCCAACACTAGATGGCAGGGCTGTAAGGAAGGAATGGGTGTTAGCTTCCTTGCTGCCTCTCTGTTTCCCTTGTGCATGCCCATATGGATGACCTCTCATGTTTTTACTCTTTTGCCCCAATGGTAGTGGTTCCCTGAGGTGCGGCATCACTGCCCCAGCACTCCTATCATCCTCGTGGGCACAAAGCTGGACCTTCGTGATGACAAGGACACCATTGAGAAGCTGAAGGAGAAGAAGCTATCCCCCATTACATATCCTCAGGGCCTTGCTCTGGCCAAGGAAATTGGTATGTGCTTGGATCTGCTGAAAAGAGAGGTGGAAGATGAGAGCTTCCCCTCAGCCTAAGGAAGCTTTCACAGAGCTATCTCACAGTGGTATTTCTGAGGGACACAGGGAGACACATCAAGGGTCATGGGACAAAACACACTTCAGAAGACTCACGAAGAGAGAGAGCCTCAGTCCCTCAGCTCTGTCAGTTTTTTGCCTCTCTCTGGCCACCATCTTCTACACACACACACGGACACACACACACACACACGCAAAGACACACACAAATACACACTTGTGCATTCCCCTCCCCTTTTACTCTGCTATTTCTATCTGGGTCAATATTTTTTCTGTGAAAGCCGCAGCTGCTCTGTGGGCAGAGGCCTCTCCTCCACATCCTCAAAGAGACGGAAGAGTGATTTTTCTAACATCTCTCAGGAAGAGTTGCAGCTTCCTGTCCCTGCTTCTGACTGCCAGAGCTTATGCATGCAACTGCAGTTTAGAGTGTCCCACTCCACCATTCACCTCAGGGACATCAGGTCCATCCTGCATTTTGAGACAAGATAAGTAGAAATGCTTATCTGGGTGATCTCTTTCCTCAGATGCAGGCATGCAAATGCAGCACAAAGGGTGGGAAACACAGATTGAGGGAGAAATTTTGAACCTGGAGTTCAGAGAAGAAGGTGTCTGGCCATGATAACATAGCCAGCCCCATATGATGGCGCTGCTTTAGCTACAGGGGTGGAGGATAGAATCATGGAGTGGTTTAGGTTGGAAGGGACCTCAAAGATCATCAAACTCCAACCCCTCGCCACAGGCAGGGACACCTCCTACTATAACAGGTCACTCAAGGCCTCATCCCACCTGGCCTTGAACACCTCCAGAGAGGGAGCAGCCACAACCTCTCTGGGAAACCCATTCCAGTGTCTCCCCACCCTCACTGTGAAGAACTTCCTCCTAACATCCAGTTTAAATTTCCTCTCCACCAGTTGAAACCCACTACCCCTTGTCCTGTCATAAGATAGATAGATAGATAGATAGATAGATAGATAGATAGATAGATAGATAGATAGATAGATAGATAGATGATAGATAGGCAAGACCCTGGTCTTGTCCATCTGACAAGCTTTGCACAGAGTGAGTAAAGTGTCTCATGACAGTACCTCATGCCTTTGGTCATGTGAAATGTGCTTATCCAATCTGGGCAAGAGCCAGGTGCCTTGCTTTCTAGCAAAAGGTCTCTTGACAATCTGGGGATATAGAGTCCTGAAAGAGAGGTGCCATGTGGTTTGAGATGCCACCAGAGGTGCTTGAGGCCAGGCAGCCCGAATGACCTTACCTCAAGACTAGATTCAAGGTGTGTTTAGGTGGATGCTGTGAAATGGACACTGGAGGAGAAAGGTGTTGAGGCTGTGAAGTGATGTGAGCCAGAAATGTGTTGGCCATCCAGGCATGTGCATCTCCTTCTGCTCGACTCAAGCTGTGGTATTCCTCCTGCGTGTTTCTCTTCTGGGCACCCTTGGCAGTACCCCCCACTGCCAACCCAGTTCCCTTCCTCCCCACGGCAGCACCTGCTTTCCTCCCGACAGACTCTGTGAAGTACCTGGAATGCTCAGCTTTGACACAGCGTGGCCTCAAGACGGTGTTTGATGAGGCCATCCGAGCAGTCCTCTGCCCGCAGCCCACCCGGACAAAGAAGCGTGTGTGCAGCCTCCTCTGAGCAGGTAAGTCTGACAGGGATCCCTGGCGCTCACATCGCTGCCACCTTCCTGCTTCCGAGCTCAGGTGGTCAGGACCGCTGGGTTCCTATGACCTGCTGTACCTGGTGGGGTGGATCACCCCCAAAGAGAGAACGAGAGTGGGACAGCAGTCCTGCTTGGGGAAGGACAAGGCATGGTAAGACAGAACATAAGGATATCCAAACCGTCTCTCCCTCCTCGCTGCTTGCCTGTGGGCAGGATTGCCCCATCTTCTGATGCAGGGCAGCCCAGGATTTTCCACCTTTGCCCACACGGAGGAGAACGGTTTGTCACCTCTTGCCACAGAGGGTACTGTGTCCAGGCTGCCCTGGGGATGGTCTGCTGTGACAGCTGTGATGCCGAAGCCTTTGCCTGTAGAGAAAAACAACCAAACAAACCCAACAACAACAACCAAAAAGGGCTGTTCCTTATTCACGGCAGTTGCCCAATGGTCCTTCCTCTTACCAGGCCCTTCTCACCTCAAGGGGATTTTTGCATTGCTGTTCATTGGCACACAGCAACTTCTCCCCCGGGATTCTTTTACCCCTCATATTGCTCCTACCTGCCCTTCCCCTTCAACTCAAGACAGCAGAGGGAGGGGAGAGGCATCACGATGAGAGGCAAAGCTGCCCAGAACCTAAGGAGAGAAGAGTAAGATCTTCCTAGTTGGGACCCTGCCCCTTCATCCTGCCACCACTACAGGGTAGAGGTAGGGAGAGCGAGCAGGAACACGGAGAAGCTGGTTTTACAATGCCTGTCATGTTTTTGGCTACAGATCTCAGATGCATCCTGATGCCAGGCACTGCCCAGCATGCAGGAGAGTGATGGCTCCAGCATCTCAGAGCTGCACTTTTCACTTCCGCTGGCTTTAAAGACTGTTTGGGGTCTGTAGCACTGGTTTGTCCATTTGCACAACTTCCCCACACTTGCCACACCCCAGCTGCCCCTTTCTTTCCTCACCAACTCCTGAGGTTACAACATAGTGGATAAGACTCAATAAACATACGGTACATTCTGCCCATGTCTGTGATGTGTGGCACCTTGGGGAGCTACAGCCCCGGAGCAGTGAGCGGCGAGACAGCAGGAGCGGGGACACCTGCCAGCTGCGCCCCTGCTTCGGCAGTGACAACCCAGGCAGCACCATGCTGAGCTTGGTACTGGGGAGACACAGCTGCTGCAGGATGAAGAGACAAGGTCTGAGTCATACACTGAGTTGCCAAGTTCTCAGCTGAGCCCCCTGCATTCCTCAGCAAAGTGCAAATATCATGTGCCAGCCAGAGGCGGTGGAGTGATCACACCTCAGCTTTTGCCCTTTCTCTTCTCAGCCTCCCTGTGTTCAGAGCAAGTTGTCTCCCCTCTGAGACACACAGAGGATGAGATGCAGGCTTTGGGACAGGACACTTGGTCTGAGGGGGGGCTGCCCCTGCAGGTTGCTGGGGACACCCTTTCTCCAAAACACTGCTGCAGTAACACTCCTAAGCTCACGTCACAGGCAGTCATATCAGTACCAGCACTCACGCTGCCAGGCACAGGCAGAGAGAGAACAGGAAGGGGGAGGGCAGGGGTGGAAAAAAACACAAGAGCAAGGAATGAGTCACCAGTCCAGACAAATTGCCTCCAAGTCACTAAAATTAAGCTGAGGAGGGTGGTCCCAGCGGTGCTATGGATCTGGCAACTGCGAGCACCTGCCGTCCTGATGCATTGCAGGGACTTGAGAGTAAGAAGCCTTACAGGGTGGCTGCTACTGCCGCTGCTTGTGGGAGAGAGGAGGGCTCAGGGTGCAGTGATTGGCACTGCAAAATCCTGCAGTCCTAGGAGGGCACAGAGATGCTGTGGAGTTCAGCCAGCTTACCGCTCGGCGATGCAGCACCACTTCTGAATTTCAAAAGCTGCTTCTTGCATTGAGGAGGTGCATGGGTATGTCAGCAGCAACCTGCCACAGCCAAGCCCCCAAGGTACCCTGCTGCCAGGGAAATTTCTGAAAATGGAAACAGAGTTTTATCTGAGTAAGGCAGTTAGTGCATTGATGTGACCCATAATCCGCTGATCATCTCCAGCGCAACCCTGGAGGACATTCTGTGGCAGCAAGTTTCACAAATGTCTACATTGCACATGGGCTGCAGGGTGAATTACCCATGTGTCATCCAAAGGTAATGTAAATTGTGTCCACATGAGTCCAGAAGAGCAGAAATGAAGTCTCTGGTGTGGGCACAGACCTGTGGAAAGGCAAGGGACACAAAGCCTTTGAGACTGGGACCTAACTTCTCTTAAACATCCTAAATGTAGCTCAGACCACTGAATTCACAGTGAGTTATTACTTCCTCTCCAGTTTTCAAACCTTGGATGCTACCTTCTTATTCTGCCCTGTCCCTTATCAGTTACAGCAGTGCAGAGAGGAGAGATTCACCATGTGCATGCCACAAAATTCCTGTATCTGCCTGCTTGTGAAGGTCCACAGGCTGAGCTCTCCTTTCAACGCAATTCAGGCAGTTTGTGCAAACCTTAGAGCTGAGGCAGAGGGTGGGGCAGAACTCTGAGCATTGAGGAAGCCATCTGGAGACCTGGAGGTTGTTCTTGGGCTAACAAGCCCCTTAAGAGACATCCAGCCTGGGTACAGCTCTGGCTCTACAGAACATGGCTCCATTTCTTCTCAGCCACAGAAGCTCAGGGGCCACCTGCATGGTGCCCTGCCATGACAAACACTGCCACTGGGTGCTGCCCATGCCATTCCTTCCCCAGTAGGGCCTCATCTCTGCATCTCCAGACGGCACTGTGATCTAAGCTAAGGCATCTTGACAGCTTCGAAGCTCTGTACTGCCTACATCATTTCACCTTCGAGCAGCACTGGCTGCGCATAAAACTGCTCAAGCAGGTTTGGAGGGCCAGGCTGTTGTCCTAGGCTATGTTCTGCTCACGGAGATACTCCTTACTTCTTTTAAGGTGGCTGTTTGCCATAGGAAATCAAATGCTTGTAAAGACTGTCTAAGTGGGCTCCCCAGCTCAAGAGAGACAGGGAACTACTGGAGTCCAACAGAGGGCTACGAGGATGATTAAGGGAATAGAACATCTCTCTTATGAGAAAAAGCTGAGAGACCTGTGGCTCTTTAGACTCTAGAAGAGGATGCTGAGAGAAGATCGAGTCAATGTTTGCAAATACCTTAGGGGTGGGTGTCAACAAGGTGGGACCAGGCTCTTTTCACTGATGCCCAGTGATAAGACAGGGGGCAAAGGATACAAACTGGAACACAGGAAGTTTTGTCTCGACATGGGGAAAAACTTATTTACTGTGAGGGTGATGGAGCACTGGAGCATGCTGCCTAGAGAGGTTGTGGAGTCTCCTTCTCCGGTGACTTTCAGAACCCGTCTGGACATGTTCCTGTGTGGCCTGCCCTTGGTGAACCTGTTTTGGTGGGGATGAGTGGACTACATAATCTCCAAAGGTCCCTCCCAACCCCTACCACTCTGTGATTCTGTGATTTTGTGAAATGTCAAGAGCTGGGTGACTGCACAACACGAGGCGTCACTGATGTTGTCTTCAGGACAGGGCAGGGAATGAGGACTATGCTGCACTTTGTGCAGGGAATGGAAAAAGAAATCCTGATTTTCTTCCTGGGAGAAGCAACTTAATCACAGAATCACTTTTTTTTGGAAGACACCTTTAAGATTGTGAAGTAAGACCACTAACCCAGCACTGCCAGGTCACCACAAAGCCATGTCCTTAAGCACCATTCTACACATCTTTAAATACCTCCAGGGGTTGTGACTCCACCATCTCCCTGGGCAAACTGTTCCAGTGCTTCGCAACCCTCTCTGTGAATAAATTTTTCCTAATATCCAACCTAAGTCTGCCCTGGTGCTGCTTGAGGTGCTCTGCCCCATTTGTTCTGGATCCCTGGTGCTCTGCCCCATTTGTTCTGGATCCACTCCTTGCAGCAGAGATGAAATCTAACAGGAGAGTTTGGAGCTGTTGAATTGGAGATCTTTGGGGTTTTGTTTTAGTTTTGTGTGTGTGTGTTTTGGTAGGGCAGGAAGAGAGTTGAGACAGAAAGTCCTCTTATTTGTCCATCTGCCCTTAGCTCCAGATATCTGAAGGTGTTTACAGGGCTGAAGAGAAGGAAAAGGGTTTGTGTGCTCAGCATTCACCCCAGTTTTTGAACATCTTGTCAGCCAGGAGGCTTTGCCTTGTCCTTGCTGCTCCGAGCAGCAGCAGTTCTTCCTGCAAGCTCCTTGAAACAGGTTGCTCCTCTCCTCTCATGGGCATTTGCGGGGCGCTTTGCTCTGCCACAATTCACCCCCCGGCGCCGTGTAGGGGAACCGAGCTGAGTCCCCCCCTCCTGCCACGCCGCTCTCCCACCACGCAGCTGCTCTCTGCATCCCTCTCTTCCTTCTGTTCCTCTCCCCTCCGCCGTCTCCAGCATCTTTTACCTCACTCCCCATTCCTTCGTCCTTTTCCCCGCTCTCTGTCTCTCCTATAGCCTCCCTCCCGCACCTCCCTCTCCCCCGTTTATCCCTTACCCTGGTCCCCCTCCACCTCCCTCGCCGCCTCTCCTCTCCGTTCTCCTGCCCTATGCTCCATCCCCTCCTTCTCCTTCTCCTGCTGCCGGTGTTTCATTGGCTGCTGATACCCGGCCCCCGGTAGCCAGCGCTCGGCTCCGGCTGCCCGAGCCCGGCGGCCGAGCCCCTCTCCGGGGGCAGA
>VWZI01023951.1:45263-55990 GCA_013396835.1 Psilopogon haemacephalus | reverse complement strand
GGCGGGTACCAGCGGGCTGGAGAGTGGGCCCCAGTCCCGCAGCAGGCACGGAGGGGGCGATGGGCAGGTCCGGGAAGAAGGGCTGGCGTCTCCGGTAGTGCACGGTGGAACTCGCTCCCTCCCGGGACTGCTTCGCTCAGTCGCCTTGCAGAAAGGGGAAGGGGAAAACCATGACACGGATTCTCCCGGTGGAGCAGAGGAAAATGTACATCCCAACGACACGTAAGTACCAGGCGGCTCTGCCCCCTCTTCCCGCATGTCTCCCGCGGGCGTGAGTTCATGCAGAAGTTCACTCTGCGGTCCGTGTAGGAAATCTACCCACACCCTGCCAGCACCCCATCATCACCCCGACCCCACAGCTCTGCCTGGGACTCCTACCAGAGAGCTCAACCTCGAGGTGAGGCAGTCCTGACCTGGAGTAGGGCCGTGGGAAAGAAGGTTGACTGGAAAGTAGAGTGGCAAGAGGGGCTGCAGGATATTGGACTCTGTGGTCCTTCCCAGCTTCAATTCTTATTTTGTAACCAGGTCTAGGGTAGCTTTATCACATCCACTTCCCTCTCTCATTCAGTATAGAGATATGTTTACTTTTTTTCTTTTTTTTTTTTTCCTCTGAAGAAAGCAGTAGCACAAATTTGCCATCTCTTCCTACCCCTCTGCTGTCCTCCTGCTCTCCAGATGTATGGACCAGGTTCATTCTGGCAGCACCTGTCAGCTGATCCCAAGCCTCTTGCAGCAGGTGCTGTCCGCATCAGGGACAGATCCCAAACAGATGCCAACACATCCATTCCCACCTATGCAGAAAACAGAGTAAACCCAACCCAGATGAGGCACTGGTATCTGCTGTTCTCTCAATCTAGCCAGGCTGTGCTCTATGGCACTTCAACTGGTAAATGGTAGTTGAGAAAGTTGGAATGGCACAGGCAGACCAAGGCTACTTATAGACAAAGTTTCTCCACTGCATGTGTCTGAGGAAGAGAATGAGTTTGTAGTGAATCAGTGATTTGTGTTGCATACCTTAGCATTTTTTATAGGGCTTTTGGAGGCCTGAAGCTGTGTTTGCTTATATTGCTAAACCACAGCATGAGCAATCAGCTTTGAGGTCTAGACCCCAGAGACTTCCCTAAATACTCTTCAGCCCCAGCACAAGTGTTCCCATCCATATTTTTAAGAGCTGTGTCTCCAAATGATTTTATTTTTGGAAATTCCTTTGCATGCAGGAAGAACATCCAAAGGGATTTCTAACTATGTCCCTACCTTCCAGAGGATTATCTATGAACACTTTGTGATTTCTGCCACCCTTTGCACTGATTGCTCTCTGTAGAGCAGCCACTGACCTACACTTTCCTCCAATAAGTAACTTGCAACACTGGAATATCACTGGGAAAAAAATTATCAGAAAAAAAAAAAAAGTTCTTCAAACTTAGAAGCAGAGTTTCAAATCAATTCCTACTCTGCCCATTCCTTGCAGCCACTCATGATATGTGGGACAAATCAGTACTGCAGGACCCCAAGGGATGGGCTTCTGTCAGGGTCCTGTGTCACAACCCAAGGCTCCTGTGAATACAGAGAATGAAGACAACTGCAGTCCTTCAAAGCTCATTTAAGTATAACAGGAAACACTTAGGCAATAGTTTGTAGAATGGCTTTAGGACACAGTTACTCAATTTAGTTTTTATGGGGCTTATCAGAGCAGACTCTTTCAGCACAATATTTGATACGTCTGTGGAGTCTGTTGGCTTTGCCTATTTGGTATCCAAGGAATCCATCTAAAGCTTAAGTCTCCCATAAGCTTTTCCAGAAATGGGAACGACATTTACAGAAAAAAAAAACAAAAACCAACAAACAAACAAAAAAAACCCCAACCCCAACCTCTAATATTAAGGCATTTGCAAAGAAAGTTGTGAGAAAATATATCTCTGAAGTATTTCTGGCCTCCTGAAAGTAGTTAATATTGAGAGTCAATTCCTTTGAGCTCCTCAATATTTATTTCTATAACAAAGGAGCTTCAGACCCCTAAAAGATTTGTTGGGATGGATAAAGTTGAGCCTCAGGATCCCCATTCTCTTCCTATCAAGTCATCCTCCCTTCCAAGGAGCTGGTTCGTCAAGAAAATGCTTCTGCCAGTCCACACCTCCAGAAAACTTCCAGCCAGAGCTGGAGTGATCCTGAAAGCACCACAAATCTCCCCTGCATAGGTTGTGCCAGGGTGTCTCTGGTCTGGAATATGTGCTGGGCTCTGCATCTCACATATCTGGTGCCCTGATGAAATACAAAAGGCATGTCCTTCACTTATCTGGCTCTTCTGTTTCTGTAGCTTCTCAGCCAGCATTAGCAGCGAGGCTGGTGGCAAGTGGAAGGCTTGTTTGTTCAAAGCTCTCTCTGAGTGAGGCGAGTGCTGTTTCCATGCCAAAGCCTGAGGTGACGGGCAATTGGGCACCTCAGATTAGGAAGGCTGGGGCACTGCTTTGGTGTTCCAAACAGCTGGGGCCATCGGAGCCCCTTCCATTAGCAGCGTGTTGCAGGGTGCAGAGGGAGAGAGAGAGAAAACAAAAGAAAGAAGTAAGAGACATCTGGACCGATCTCTCCTGGTGTACCCAAAATAATCTGTCTCTTTTACTCTCAGACTCATAGGTGGAGGTCCCTTCGTTTCTGCTGGTGGGCCAAGCAATGCAATGATAACCTGGCCAGTCCAAAAAGAGCTTCAGCAAGCAGGAGGATACTCAGTGAAGGAGAGAGCCAGACTTGAAATGGCACTTTGTCAGTGGATGCCACCTGCCACTCAGAAATGAGAATCTGGCCCTTGATGACTATGCCCTCACTATTGTAGCCATTAGCAACAACTAAGAAATTTCCCTGTCCTAGTCTGTGGTTCTTTCTCCAGAGGATCTTTTCCTAGTAGAGACAATCTACTGGCTCACATTCAGCCATGTTCCTGTTTGTTCCTTCATGCCCACTCTGCCTCCCAGGACTAGATGGGGTTGCTATTGTCCTAGATATTCTAGTAGCTGCCAACACCCACAACCTGATCTAGCTGGGGATGCCCCTGCTGACTGCACAGAGAGTTGGACTAGATGACTTCCAGAGGTCCCTTCCAGCCTGTTCTATGATTCTATGTCTGGAGAAGAGGAGGCTCCCAGGTGACCTTATTGTGGCCTTCCAGGATCTGAAGGGAGCCTACAGAAAAGCTGAGGAGGGACTTTTTAGGCTATCAGGTAGTGCCAGGACTAGGGGGAATGGAGCAAAGCTGGAGGTGGGGAGATTCAGATTGGACGTGAGGAGGAAGTTCTTTAGCATTAGAGTGGTGAGAGCCTGGAATGGGTTGCCCAGGGAGGTGGTTGGGGCCACTTCCCTGGAAGTGTTTAAATCCAGGCTGGATGAGGCTCTGTCCAGCCTGATCTAAAGTAGGGTGTCCCTGCTCTGCAGAGGGTTTGGACCTAGATGATCCTTGTGGTCCCTTCCAACCCTGACTGATTCTATGCATCTCCATTTTACTTCCCATGCCTGTCCATGTTGGCACACAGTTAATGAGGTGATCTTACCTGTGTCCTGTTCAGTTATAATGTCTCCAGTAAAAAAAAGTATTTTTTCTTCTCTTCTCACCTCCAGATTTCTAACAGATCCTGAGAGGTCACTGCCCGCTGCCCTCTTCCCTGCCTTTGCTATGGACGCTTCTGCTTTCAGCCTTCCCACACCAGCACTTGTGGAGGAGGGGAATGCCTCTGGCAGCTGGGCAGCCTTCACCATCCTCAACAGCTCCACCACCAGCAGCCCTGGTGTGGTTGTCAGCGGTGTCCTCATCCCCCTGGTCTACCTCATCGTCTGCGTGGTGGGTCTGATTGGGAATTCTCTGGTCATTTATGTGGTCCTGCGGCACTCTGTGAGTGAGTCGGTGACAAACGTCTACATCCTGAACCTGGCCCTAGCTGATGAGCTCTTCATGCTGGGCCTGCCATTCTTGGCTGCACAAAATGCCCTGTCCTACTGGCCATTTGGGTCTTTCATGTGCCGCCTGGTGATGGCCGTGGATGCCATCAATCAGTTCACCAGCATCTTCTGCCTGACGGTGATGAGTGTTGATCGCTACCTGGCTGTGGTCCACCCGGGGAAGTCCTCCAAATGGCGTACTGCAAGGGTGGCCAAGGCTGTGAGCGCAACCGTGTGGGTGCTGTCTTCCATAGTGGTGCTGCCTGTGGTCATCTTCTCAGACGTCCCTTTAGGGATGAGCACCTGTCACATCCAGTGGCCAGAGCCTGCCTCAGTGTGGAGAGCTGGCTTCATCATCTACACTTGCACTCTGGGCTTCTTTGGGCCTCTACTGGTGATCTGTCTCTGCTATCTTCTTATAGTTGTGAAGGTTCGCTCCTCAGGCAGGCGGGTGAGGGCTCTGTCCTCCAAGCACAAGCTTTCAGAGCGCAGAGTGACCCGCATGGTGGTGGCTGTTGTGGCTGTCTTTGTCCTCTGCTGGCTTCCTTTCTATGTCCTCAACATAATCAACGTTGTCTGCCCACTGCCAGAGGAGCCGTCCCTCTTTGGTGTCTACTTCCTTGTGGTGGTGCTGCCATATGCCAACAGCTGTGCCAATCCTATCATCTATGGCTTCCTCTCCTACCGCTTCAAGCAGGGCTTCCGGAGGGCCATCTTCAGGCCATCTCGCCGAGTCCAGAGCCAGGAGGTGCCAGCATGTGCCCCAGAGAAGACTGCTGATGGAGGGGAAGAGGGCGAGATCAGCAAGATCACCCAGAATGGTAATGAGAGGCAGGAGCACCCTCTAAGCAGTGGGGAAGGAGAAAGCAATGAGCAAAAACCACTCCCTGAGGAGCCTGCGGGATGCAAGAAGAGCGACAAGTTGCATGTCAGTTATTTATGATAAAAGAAATGGTGTGGGGGAATGGGACACTGGGACATGGGATCCCCTTCACCCTCTGCGCTTTTTGGTCTCAAGGGCAATGGGAGAGTTTGATACGAGAGAATATGAAACTCCAAGACTTTGCTGAAAGATGTACAGTGCTGCGTGAACTTGTGGATAAAGCAAGGCATTGTTCTCGGCTTTGGAAGGGACACCTGAGGTCTGTGTGGTACCAGGTAAAGGAAGGACTGCATCCAGAGAGAGCCAAAGAGGTTATGGGCAGAGACAGTATCAAGAGGGCAAGATCAGCCCTAGATCACACGATCTGTCCTTAGACCACCCGACTGTAAAGGGCATCAGCTGCCATCTGACAGCAGCACTTCAAGGAAGTCCTCAAATGGCACAGACAACAAATAGGCATCCCAGTGCCTTGGTTATCTTCCTTAGAAACATGGCAAGTGGTTTATCCCAAAAGAAAGACAGGAAGGAAAGATGTCTGCAGTGAGGACATGCCAGCCAGCTGCATGAATGGCTGACCCTTCTCTAGCTCTCCAGTGAGGCTAGCCAACAACTTTCCTACCCATGTTGGCCGTGACTGGAGACCACTCAGACTGCTCAAAGCCTCCTCATGAAGGATTCTAGGCAGGCTGAAGAGACTTACTTTGGAGAACAAATGGGATGTTTTCTTCCTTCACCTTGTATTCTTCAGGGATTTCCTGCTGCCTCTGCATGTTGGTGGAAGGTATAGCAAGGGTAGAGAAGAAGATAATGAGGCATGGGTTGGAGACAAGATTTCTTACAAGTTCAAGTGCTTTTCCCTCTCTGATTCTAAATAAACAAAAAGCCTTTGGAGTTGAAAGGCCAAAAGGGCAGAACCATTCTGTGTGTTTAGGGAAGTGGGTGCTACTGATTTCACAGGATCACAGGATGTTACGGGTTGGAAGGGACCCAAGGAGATCATCGAGTCCAACTGCCCTGCCAGAGCAGGACCATGCAATCTAGCACAGATAACAGAGGAACACATCCAGGCAGGCCTTGAAAGTCTCCAGAGAAGAGACTTTGAGAGAGGATTTGGCTTTCCTGAGAGTGCCCAGTGTCTTTGGGATGCTCTCTGTATAACACCATGTTTGGCAGGTACAGGACATGGAATGGTGTATCACTACAGAACAGGGGCAGGGAGCAGAGGGAAGTCAGGGGAGCTCCAGTGTGTGAGAGCTGGTTGCAGAAGTCTGGGAAATAATAGGAACTCATTTGTCTTGTGTGAAATTGTAGAGTATTTAGCTCAGGATGAAGAAGAAACGGCCTGTCTGTATGTGTACAGAGGTGGTTATGTGCAAAAGTTTAGTCACAGGATGAGAAAGTCTGAACTGGATCAAAGAGTCAGGGCTGGTGGGAGACGTGTGTGGATTGGGCACTGATGCTAAGCTGTGTGTGGCTGTAGGATGTCTCTGAATGTGTAGCAATGCACTTCAGGGGCTGTGCACATGTGTAAGTTGACAGAAACATGGACAAGGAGGTGTGTTTGTCTACATGCAGGATGTATTAAGTGTATGTGTGATTGTGTAGGCATCCAAGTATCTATTGAAATGTATGTGTAGATGGGAATGCTTGGGTAAATGGGTGCTTCTGTGAGTGTTGGACCAGTTCTTGCTTCTCTGCATTGGTTGTTGGAGGGAAGCTGTGGGTGACTCTGTCTGAGTATACAGGTCAGAGGAGCAGCAATGTACAGGAGTGGGTAGAATGAGGGTCTCTCTCCACTTTGTCCTCATTCCTGCAGGCTCTGCTAAATGTCTGTCCCCATACCTTGAACTTCTTCATGAATGCTGTTGCTAAGCTACAGCCACCAAGAAGAGCCTCTTTCCAGAGCCCCTGGTTATATCTGAGAACTTTTCTCCACAAAATAATTTTGAGAAGTGGAAAGGAGTGACCCAGCAGGACATGCCTCTCTGAATCCAGGAGATGTTGGAGAAGGCAGTCCTTGCAGGGTCAGTGGCAAGAACTGGCTGAATGATAGAAAGATGTCTCAAGCATCGCTCAAGAGAAGGCATGAGATGTGAAGGGATGGCACAGGATCAGCTGTGCTGGGACAGAAGACAAAAGCCCTGGACTGGGAAGCAGAAAAAGTTGCAGCAGCTGAGGACGATGAGAACAGAACCACTTCATCAAGAAGCAAGAAGCGAGGTTGTGATGTAAGAAGTGAAGGCCTGGCAGGCACCACGTGAGATATAGTGCAGGGCACCTGAGTTTGGGAAAGAACTATGTTGGATTATCAAGTGAAGACACGTGCCTTAGCCTGGACAGAGAGCAGTGGAAAGGTGGGGAGGGACTGCGAGTATAACCAAGCAAAAGGCATTCAGCTGTGCTCTCAGCTGCTAGTGCAGCTCCCTGATAGACAAGGATCATCTTTACGAATCCTCCATCCTTGTTGCCTCTTTGAGCCAGGGTTGCTGGTGCCAAGCTGCCCATGCCTGTAGGCTCAGCCTCTGGAGCTGACCAACCAGTGACACCAGGCTGCTATGTATGAGCTACTCTTGTCAAGCGTACTTGCTCCCCTCAGTCTGGGCAGAGAGATACACAGGAGTGCAGACTCAACTCATGGGAAAAAGAAAGTTTCCATCCTCTGCTACCTCTTCACATCTCCTTCCATCCATGTACCAGCTGCCCACACTGTGGGCCTCAGTGAGAAAAGGCAGGCTAAAAAAGCCTACTTTTGTTCTCCTTGAGTTGTTCCCACAGCATCCACTGGATGAAGCACAATCAAGAAATTCTAGTAGAATGAATTGCCAAAGTTCCTGCCTCTACACTGGGCCATGACAGTAGGGAAGTTAAAAGTGGTCAGACAGGTGGACAACAAAGCACCTTAGATGGAGCACAGTGCTTTAAAATAGGGGTCTGTGTTGCTCCTCTTGCAGGGAGGAGCAGGACAAGCTGAATGCTGAGCACTGCTAGAACAGCCATCACTCTAGGGCAGAGAAGTGTCTGGGTAGCTTGCAGCACTGTTGATAGTTGATGGCCAGGCACTGAAGAAGGCATGTGACAGTGAGTGAGGACCTTAAGAGAGGCATTACCAGCAGGGCAAGGGAGGTGATTCTCCCCCTTTACTCTGCTCTTGTCAGACCCCACCTAGAATACTGTGTGCAATTCTGGAGCCCCCAGCACATGAAGGACATGGAACTGTTGGAGAGAGTTCAGAGGAGGGCCACGAAGATGATCAGAGGGCTGGAGCACCTCTGCTATGAGGACAGGCTGAGAGAGTTGGGGCTTTTCAGCCTGGAGAAGAGAAGGCTTTGGGGAGACCTTATAGCAGCCTACCAGTATCTGAGGGGGGCCTACAGGAGGGCTGGGGAGGGGCTGTTCACAAGGTCTTGTAATGACAGGACAAGGGGGAATGGGTTCAAACTGGCAGAGGGGAGATTTGAACGGGATGTTAGGAAGAAATTCTTCACAGTGAGGGTGGTGAGACACTGGAACAGGTTGCCCAGGGAGGTTGTGTCTGCTCCCTCCCTGGATGTGTTCAAGGCCAGGCTGGATGAGGTCTTGAGCGACCTGATCTAGTGGGAGGTGTCCCTGCCTATGGTGGGGGGTTGGAACTGGATGATCTTTGAGGTCTCTTCCAACCTAGACCATTCTATGATTCTATGATTCTATGATTCTTGCAGGAGGCAGCTCAGATGTGGGGGGTAAGGCAGTTATAGGAAGGATTTTTCTTCTCCACAGAGTGGCTGCCCAGCTACGGTGGGGAGATGGGGGAGTGCCCTGGCTGCCAACATTCTTAATGGAAACACTGCCCTTTACCTAGGAGCTGAGCTGAGGCTTCGTTTCACATGCTTTTGCAGCTCCATCTGCTGCAAATCACCACTCAAGAAACCCCACCAACTGGCTGACTTCTTAAAATACCTACATCTCTGAAGAGCCCCAAGCATCATCAAGTGTGCCAAGGAGACATCATTTTGATGTATGAAATCTGAGCCCACTAGCAAGGTATCACTGCAGGGGAGCCTGCTGGGGGAAACCAAAATACATTCCAGGGAAACCTTTAAAAAAATTGGAAGCCTTTAGTTCAAAGAGTAAAAGAAGAGGGTCAGAAGCATCATATTTTTCTGCCTTGTGTTTTCCTTCCTACGCCACATCCTATGACAAATTGTGGAGAAAAAAAAATAAAGGAGATTAGCCAAAAATAAGACTGGAGGAGGGGAAGGAAAACATTTCTTTTTTTTTTTTTTAACAAAAATTAATGAGAAGTAAACAAACACTACAAAATCCTGCAGACTGCCACCACCGATTAAAAGGCTGTTTTTCATAGGAATAGACTTTTGGAATGATGGGTGGTACTTTACTGCCTCCTGACCTCTACTTCTCTCCTCACCTCTGTCTCCCTCCTAGTGACCCCTCAGCTTCTTCTGTGGCAGTCACATTTAACCTGACTGCCTTTGTGATCCCTCTCCTAAGGATGGTGCAGCTGATTCTGGGCAATTCAGGCATCACTGAGGACCACGGGCAGTGGGCTAAGAGAAATTCTGGCTACATTCAGGGGAGTTTGCTCCAGTCAGCTGTGGAAATGGATTTTCCTATTCTGAGTGCAGAGACATGAAGATAAGGGCTCTGTGCCACACAAAAGGCTTTATTCTCATCACGTAAAGGTTGGAGCTGCAAGACTAGGAAGGGCTGCAATGATTTCAGCAGCATTGTGCAACGCCTCCTCCCAGGAAACATTTGATGGAAAACAGGGTGCCAGGGACACGAGGAGCCCATCCTGCCAGCTGCTCAGAGATCATAAGCACACGTCAGAGCGCACAGGAGCAGAGAGAGAGAGAGAGAGAGAGAGGGAGGGAGGCATACGTATGTGATGTGTATGCCTGCATACAAATGAGTATTGATGTGACTGCAGTGCTTCTATGTGTGGGTCCAGGTGACTGTGTGGATGTCTATAAATATATATATAGAGAGAGAGAGACTCATGTCTGTGGGTGCTTTGATTCAAGTGTATCAATGTGTGCATGAGACCATATGTGGCCACCACTGAGACGCACACATACCCAGACATGCATGTACCTCTTGGCCCAAGCATGAGCACAAGAGCACAGCACACACACCTTCAGACACACAACCCAGGCGTGGGCTAAAACTGGGAGATGACAACTGGACCTTGAAAATTACCCTCCCCACACGTGGGCTCGCAATACGTGCGCACCCAAACGCATTTCTGCCAGCTCAACAGCGGCCCGGGGCAGCTTCAGACACCCTTTTGTTGCTCTGCAGTGGGCCTTCAGGAGAGTAACTGGAAGGACAGTGAATGGTGGCCAGGGAGGGGTTCCCACACGGTGACATGAAGGTGCATTTCCAGGCTGTTACTAACACAAGCCACACTCTTAACGTTGTTAGGAAGCCACGGCGTTTGTCATCAGCAGGGAAACAGCAGCTCAGCTCAGACAACAGCAAAACTGTTCAGATCACATTCTGCCTCAGCTGTTGTGCAGGGGTGTGGGGTGGAGGCAGGAAGCAGTTAATCAGTTGAAATAGTGTAGCCAGCAGATAAAAGAGACGGAGAGATAGAAGAAAGAGAAACACCCTTGAAGAGAAGATGTTCCTGGCTCTCCTGAGGATTCAGCGGAGAATTGAAATGCTTTATCTGCTCAAACGAGTGGAAAATATGCAAATATTTGTTCATGAAAACTTGCTGTTCTTTGCCTTCCCAAGCATAAAATATGCAAACGCCATGCACAATGCAGCCAGCTCGCTCAGATCTCACACTTGCCTTGTTCCTGCGCAAGCACACATACCCAGCACGTCAATGCAGCCAGATGAAGACACGTGCCTGGGCTGCAGCATGCCCTGCTATACATGACAAACAAGGCTGTGTGGGAAGGAAATATATATATAT
>VWZI01023951.1:0-44982 GCA_013396835.1 Psilopogon haemacephalus | reverse complement strand
TATATATACACACAAATATATGCTTTGATTCACAACCTATATGGGCTTGGACAGTGCCCCATCCCTGTTTCCTTTGGTGGTCATTAATTGGAGCAGCTGCTAAGCTGCAGGCTTGCAGGAGTTTATGGAGAGGATGGGGAGCCAGCAAGAGGGGGGCCCAGCTGCGCCCATTTCCCACACATCTGCTCTGTCCTCACATGAAAACAGAATCATAGACTCATGGAATCATAGAATGGTTTAGGTTGGAAGGGACTTCAATCATCATCCAGTTCCAACCCCCTGCCATAGGCAGGGACACCTCCCACTAGATCAGGATGCTCAAGACCTCATCCAACCTCACCTTGAACACCTCCAGGGAGGGAGCAGCCACAACCTCCCTGGACAACCTGTGCCAGTGTCTCACCACCCTCACTGGAAAGATCTTCCTCCTAATAGCCATTTAAAATCTCCCCTCTGCCACTTTAAACCCATTCCCCCTCATCCTGTCATTACAAGACCTTGTAAGTAGTCCCTCCCCAGCCTTCCTGTAGGCTCCCTTCAGATACTGGAAGGCCACTATAAGGTCTCCTCAAAGCCTTCTCTTCTCCAGGCTGCAGAGCCCCAACTCTCTCAACCTGTCCTCATAGCAGAGGTGCTCCAGCCCTCTGAGCATCATCATGGCCCTCCTCTGGACTCGCTCCAACAGTTCCATGTCCTTCTTCTGTTGGGGACTACAGTACTACAGTACTCCAGATGGGTTCTGATGAGAGCAGAGCAAAGGGGCAGAATCCCCTCCCTTGCCCTGCTGGCCACAGCTGCTCTTGCTGCAGCCCAGCACACAGTTGCTCTCTGGGTTGTACTCACACTGCAGGTTCATGTTCAGCTTTTCATCACCCCAGACCCCCAGGTCCTTTTCCTCAGGGCTGCTCTCAGCCATTCCCCACCCAGCCTGGATTTGTGCTTGGGATTGTGCTGACCCAGTTGCAGGACCTTACAGTTGACCTTGTTGAATTTCATGAGTTTGTCCTGGGCTCACCTCTCCAGCCTGTGCAGGTCCCTCTGGATGGATCCCTGCCCTCTAGCAAGTCGACTGTGCCACACAGCTTGGTGCCATCTGCAAACTTGCTGAGGGTGCACTTGATTCCTCAAAGAAAGCACAAGTTTTCCTTATAGTATCTGGAGGGAGCCAACAGGAAGGCTGGGCAGGGACTATTCACAAGATCTTGTAATGACAGGATGAGGGGCAATGTGTTTAAAGTGGCAGAGGGGAGATTTAAACGGGATGTTAGGAGGAAGTTCTTCACAGTGAGGGTGGTGAGACACTGGAACAGGTTGCCCAGGGAGGTTGTGGCTGCTCCCTTCCTGGAGGTGTTCAAGGCCAGGCTGGATGAGGTCTTGAGTGACCTGATCTAGTGGGAGGTGTCCTTGCCTATGACGGGGGGTTGGAACTAGATGATCTTTGAGGTCTCTTCCAACCTGAACCATTCTATGATTCTATGATTTTATGTAATGGGTTTAAACTGGCAGAAGGGAGATTTAAATGAGATGTTAGGACGAAGTTCTTTACGGTGAGGGTGGTAAGACACTGGCACAGGTTGCACAGGGAGGTTGTGGCTGCTCCCTCCCTGGAGGTGTTCAAGGCCAGATTGGATGAGGCCTTGAGCAACCTGTTCTAGTGGGAGGTGTCCCTGCCTATGGCAGGGGGTTGGAACTGGATGATCTTTGAAGTCCCTTCCAACCTAAACCATTCTACGATTCTATGCTGAGAAGCAGAAGGCAGCAGACTTGGCTGAAAGCTGGGATAAAGAAGTTTTAAAGAAGATTATTTGAAAATGAAATCAGTATACAGTGTCACCTAGCACCTCTCACCCAGCCAAGCTATTGGCCCCAGATGCTCACAAGGCAGCACAATCTTGCTCGTTGTACTAGGGCTAGCACTTGGAGTCACCTGCCAGATTTTGGGGTAAATACTGGGACAGTCTTTTGTCTCAGTGGACTCACAAGCAGTGTCACATGGTGGAGGTAAGAGATGGTACAGTTAAGCTGGCAAGGCTAAGGGTACATCACCCATGGGAGAGGGGCAGCCTGGGTGGTGTACCCTTATCTGCAAGGAATCTCCAGTTGACACAGCTTGTCAGCCAGTCTCTGATACACTGCTCAGATGTGTCTGTGTGTTGGTTTGAACTAAATGGAAGACTTGAATGAGAAATTAGGCTGTATGCTGAGAAATGAAAACAGATGATGTTACTTCATGAACAGCTTTACTGAGAAAGAAGAAAAAAAAAATTGTTTTAAGGGTTGTAACCCAAATATAGATAAGTGAGACTGCTTCAGACCATTCTGGGGCTGTGTCTGTGTTTGCATGGATCCTTTCTTCTTACCTTTTGTAGCTGATTTTGTATAATTCCACTAACTTCTTTTCCTACTGCTAACTCCCCAGCCAATCTACCTTCGCCTATCTGCTGCATTGACAGATGATGAGATAAGATTGGGGAAAGAGGGGAAAGTGATAGGGGTGGTTGGTGACCCCTCTTAGGGATTTTGATCTCTGGGAGGGCTGTGGTGTTTCTCTATTACCTTTTTACTGCATATATCTGTAAATATCTGTTATACATTGTAAATATCTGCTTCTATATTGTGTGTTGCTGTAAACATAAAGCTTCATTCCTTAACTTCCAGCCGACTGAGTCCTAGCCTGGGTTATTTCAAGGAAGGCCAGGCTGGATGAGGTCTTGAGCATCCTGATCTAGTGGGAGGTGTCCCTGCCTATGGCAGGGGGTTGGAACTGGATGATCTTTGAGGTCTCTTCCAACCTAAACCATTCTATGATTTCAAAGGGGGCGGGGGGGGCAGGTAACTGCTAAACCACCACAGTCTGGCAGACACAGAGTGTCTTGGACTCGCTCTGAGGGCAGTGGGAAGTGGCAGACAGGCTTACACTTTCACACTCAGTGCCAGAGACTGCCAGGTCTAGCAACAAGGTTGCTGTACTCAGGAGTACAGGTGAATGACTCTTCCAGCTGCTCCTCTGCCACGTGGCGTTCCGACGAGGCACAGCAAAAGAACGTATTGGCTTTGCCAGGCCTTGATCTCCACATGAAACAGTCTAGGCCACCAAGCAGTAACCGTCCACAGCAGAAATCCCTGCTGGCAGAAGTGCCCACAAAGCCAGCGGCAGCCTGACTAGCGCCAGAGAACATGTCATTCCTTCTTGGGCCAGGCCTCGCACGGGCAGGAGTTATGAGAGAAATGTAGCCAGGCAGCTGGCTTCCAGCAGGCCTGCCCATCCTCAGGCACACGCAAGATATTCTAAGCCAGGAACTCCACAGCGTGTGGATGCTCTCGGGTAACAAGGGCTGGCTGTTGCACAAGCCTCATGCACAGCCCTGCGGTCCACAGGCTCGAAACCACTCATCTCGTCGCAGAATCACAGAACAGTTTGGGTTGGAAAGGACCTTGAAAGGTCACCCACTCTTCCCAAACCCCTCTGCAGCCTGGCTGCAGATGAGCAGTGATCCCAGTATGGCAAAGGGCCAGTTGCTGTTACAGGGTAACCCACAGGCACCCCAAGGTACCTGAAGTGCAAACGCGTACTGACGCCCTTTCAGCGGTGTCCAGCTCCCTCTTTGCAGGCACTACAGAAGGGCAAAGCAGAGGTACCCAGCAGTGGTTGGGCAGTGATGGAGAAGAGGTGAGTGCAGAGCAGTGGTGCCCATCGCTTCCCAGCTCCTGAAAGGCACGTGAACTCTTTCCAAGAGTACAAGTGGCAGCAGCCCAAAGTCAGAACTTTGCTTCCAGAAGGAATCAGCTGTTGAGCTAAGCAAATCGTGATGCTTTGTGAAGTGGGTGGAAAGGAGGGAGGGAGAGAGAGCCAAGCCTGACACAGGCCAGAGCAGGGGGGAGGCACTCATAAAGGCCTCTGAGGCAGGATGGAAAAGACAATAATTACATAAGAGCACTTGGCGAGCATCTGGCTGGAGTCAGCTGGGCCCCGACAGCTCTCCCTCCCTCCCTCCCAGCATTGCTATCCAGGAGCAGCTGAGGATACGGAGAACCCAACTCAGGACCCCTCTGGAGGGGCGCAGAGGTAAGAGGTCCTCTGCTTGCCCTTCTTGCTTGCGATACTCTTGGAGATTGGAGACAGAGGGGTGGGAAAAAGGTGGGGAGGAAAGTAGCTATGGTGGAGGAGAAGGAGCCAGGAAGGGGAAGAGAAGGGGATGTTTCTCTGCCTTTTGATACCTTTGCTCCTGCAGTGCTGCTGAGGGAGGAGCCATGAAGGATGAGTGGGTGGATGTTTGTGGGTGGGTGCCAGTACATGTGTAGATGCAGCAGGACAGGGGATCCACATGTGCATCACAGGAGCTGAGCTGTACACAGGGGCTGGAAAGGGGAGAAAATGTCCAAGTAATTTCCTTCCTTCTGTACCTGTGCTAGAGAGGGCGAATAGGATGGAGGCAGTCACTAGGGAGAAGCAGGCTTTATCCACTTACTTTGCCTGTTTCGGGAGTGTTGCAGGAGAAGGAAGGAAGGAAAAGTAGAAGGAGGAGGAAGAAGCAGCTGCTCTTGAGCAGGGATTGTTGCAGTTCAATCTGGGCAGACCTTCGCTGGGCTGTCTCCAAGACAGAGCGTGTGATGAGGGAGAGGGAAGATTGTTGAGCACACAAGATGCCTTTAGGCTTTGGTTACACTTAAAAGCATGGCTGGCACAGTTACTGGATAGCATTCTCAAAAGCTGCATCTTTGAGGACTTGGCCACACAAGCCAGAATCTCCTGCAAAGACGGCTGCCCTGGCAAAATGTTACAGACACAACCATTTCACTTCAGGTAGCAGGGCAATAGTACCCTGGCAAAAATCTCTTTGCTGCCCAGCTAGGGAATGCCACTAGTGCAAGTCTTTGCTGGCTTCCTACAGGTCCCTGCTCAGCTCAAACCAGACATCAAATGCAAAGCCCTGCACACTGCCCACTGTGAACTGTTCTTGCAGTTAGGTGAGACAAAGGCAAAGGCTGATAAAGTCCTCCACAAAGAACATTTTCTTGGTTTGTGGTCACCTCAGGACTGTAGGTGGAAATGGGAGAGAGATGAGAACAGTGGCCACCGTGTTACCTCTTCCGCTTTGGGAAGTTAGGAGAAGCCAAACATAAGGCTGAGAGCTGCAAAAGGGGGTAATGTCATGCTTGGAAATAAGACAGGCAGGAAAACCTAAGGGAGTGAGGCATGGCAATTGCTTTGATGGGTCAGAGAGAAGCTTTGCTTTCAGTGCCAGGCTCTGAGGTTTCATGCTCCTCTGCAAAATGTGCTTGCTTTCGATAGCAACAACACAACTGATCACCCAACACAGGTTTTGTTAGCTGGCAAAGCTCTATTAGCAAAAATTGTTGTGCAAACTTTTCCCCTTCTTGTTTGACAAAAAGGGAAACTGAGGCCCAAGCAGACGTGGCAGACTTGCAGTGGGCCTCACTGCATGTCAGTGCTGGAGCCTGGCTAGGAGCTCACTAGCACAGCAGCTAATTTCTTGGTCCTCTTCCCACCTTGGCTGGGAGGCATGTTCACTCCATGCTCATTGAACTCTAGGCTGACAGGCAGCCTGAGAATATCTCCAGACCTCCCAGCCCCCCTTCTTCCCTTCCCCCCCCCAGCTCACAACACATATTTTCCCAGAGTTTTCCGCTTGCTTCTCCAGTGGTGCTGGGGTCCTGCCAAACGCCAGCTCTGGGAAGCGGGGCCTCCCATTCCCTAACCAAACAAATGAGAGAAGGAGAACAGAGAGAAGGAAAAACAAAAATGAAGTCCAAAGACACGTAGGCAGGCACAAGCCCTTTTCCCCCTCTGAAACCTTGGAGCCTTCTCCAGCTTCTTTTGGAAACTGCAAGGAGGCATAGTGCTGACTTGGCACTTCCAGACTCCACAGAAGAGAGCTACTGCCCATCCTTCCTCTGCCTCCCAAACATGTATGTGTGCACTGCCAGGGTATAAAGGTCCCAAATTTGGTTCTGCTGCAGGGTAGGATCACTTAAAATTGTCTCGGTAACAGACCCTGTATTGTAAGAAAAATCTCCTGCCTGTCCTCTGAGGCAAAATGTCCTTCACCCCCAGGTTCTGCTGCAGCCAGGTAGTGCTGACCCCAACGACAGAAGCACATCTGAGCTCAGTGCCAGGCTGAGGACAAAGATCACAGCCACGATTTGCTCCAGTTCCTCAGCTTTGCTGGCAGGCAACTTAGCTGGCAGGGCTGTGCTTGAGGCCAGGCACACCCATCCCCTGTGAACTGCTTGGCCAGGGACCTAACCAGAGGACATGACCAGGGTATGACACACACTGGAGTGAAAGGCTTGAGGCTCTGCCCAGGGAGACAAGATGACCAGAGAGGGACAAACTGGTGCCTCTCCTAGTTGGCAGATGAGCCTGCTAGAAATAGCATGCTTGAGGGAAGGGGTTATAATGACATGCAGAAGACACAAATCAGGAGAGAATGAAAAATGAAATTTGAGGACTATGTGTGTCTCCACAGCTGGGCAGAAAGCATGGCCAACAAGAGAAGGGCTAATGCATGGGACAAGGCAGCACTGCAAGGGAGTGAAGTAAACTCTGAAGTAAACTCTGTTTTGTGAGCTGCTTCAACTTACCTTGTCCATCTGGATGCTCAGAGTGGGATGCTGCCCCATGTCTGCTCACGCTTTGCACAGGCTGAAATCCATGATGCCTGCGTTTTCCTGACCAGGGATAAACTGCTTAGTAGCAGAGAGGAGAAAGAAAAAAGGAAAATCAAATGAAAAATAAAAAAAAAAGAAAAGGAAAAAAAAAAAAAAAACCACACCAAAAACCCAAGCCCAAGCAAACCCCCAGCATATGCAAGCAAACTGCACTACCTAGGAAAGAGTTAAAAGGCACTGAAACCCAAGCCGGTTTGCCTTGGAGTGCGCTGAAAGCCGGGGAGGGAAAGGGAGGGAGAGAAGGGAAGGAGGAGGTCCAAGCCCAGCTTGCGAACCAAGCCAGCAGTCAGCAGTGCCAAGAGGCAGCTTTCTTAAAGCCATGGGCCCGGGGGACGGCTTTGCAGGAGGAGGGGAGCCCGGGAGCAGGGACTGGGAAGCTGACAGAGGAGCCCTCAGCCTCCAAGGTGAGCTGGCAGGCTGCACTGGGATGCAGGCAGAGGGGCAGAGGGCAGAGGCTGGGAGGGGGCTTGCTCGGCTCGTTTGCGTGTCTCTCTGCCATAAGCACACTTCTCTGCAGGCTGCCTGCCCCCAGCTTTGCTTCCTTCAGCCTCTGCAGCGGAGCAGCTCCCCTCTGGCCCTGGCTGCAAAGGCCTGGCACTGTGTGCTGCACTCAGAGGAGCTGCCCTTCCCCTCGGGAAGGTGATGGGATTTGGCTGGGAACACAACTGAACGGTGGAGGAAGGGGGTTGAGGCACAGAGGAATGAGATTTGGCGAGGGAAAGGAAGTGGCTGAAGTTCCAAACCTACAGGAGAAGAAGCCTCTCTGCAGAGAGCTGTGGGTTAGAGCAGAAGGGTTGTCGGGTGAGACTCCCATAACGATTTGATACCTAGAGAGGGCTGGAGAGGTTTTTGTACAGCCCTCCCCACAGATTTGGCAGCCTACCAGAGCATGCTTTTGCTGAAGGGCCTGTGTGGCTCACCATGCTTCCTTCACCTATGGCAGCCTCGGGATTCAGTCTTCCAGTGGCTCTAGTGGTTTGCCTAGGAAGGATCAAGCCTACTTCCAGGGTCAGTATCCAGTGGTCTAGGCAGAAGGGTGTGGGGCATCCTACTGGGCCATGTGGTTGCTACTTAGATTGCAGCCTTGAACCTCCAGAGACTTAAGGCATGTAAACTCCCTCAACGGGACATTGTCATTTCATCCCACTCCTGGCTCCAACCACCACAGAAAGATATTCTGTGGTGATCTCTGCTCGATCCCTCATGTCCTCCCCTTCCTATACCTCACTCTCGTGCTTCCTCATATCTTCCCAGGTCACCATGGACATAATTTACCTGCACACATCCCTGGCCTTCCTTCTTCTCCCTGTTGTTGTGGTGCTTGGGGCACCTGCTGATGAACCCAAACTCACAGAATCAGCTCCTGGTGCTTGCAAGCGCTGTTGTGACCCTCTGGACTCTTCTGCAGATGTTCCACCACTCCCTCCCAGACACCACCACTTGCCCTACCCAGTGCCGGAGGTCCGTCCCTATATCAACATCACCATACTGAAGGGTAAGTGCCCATCTTGGCTCAGATGTGCCAAGGCACCTGCTCAGGGACCAGTGACACCATGGTGGAGGTGACAGCTGGGTTGCTGGCGTGCTGGCTATGCTAATAGACTGCCAGATGCCACTCTGAAGGGTATGATGTGCCCACACACGTCATGCCCAGGGTTTAGATGTTTTGTGCTGTGACCAAGAGCAGCCTGGGACGTCAGTGCCTGTCTGTGCTGTGACCTCTGCATCTCAAAATGCTGCTTACTACTAGCTCTTCCTCCCTGCTAGCACAGGACTGACAGTGGCAGCCTCTTGCCCAGCTGGGAGAACACCTTCCTTGTTTCAGACTTCCACAGTCCTGTAGTGCCTGAGTGAAGGAGCAGTCTCTACCCAGCTGCAAAATAATCATGCTTGGGTGCAAGGTATTGGAACCTGGGGAGGTTGTGGGAAAACTTAGTCCATCTCCAAGAGTCACATAATTTTGGAGCAGGAGGAGGGCAAGGGGGCACAGCAGCTATTTGAAAGCAACTCAAGGCTAAAGTGGCAGTGACCCTCAGCTGGTTCCAGCCTGCTGTGGCTGGCTTGGCCAACGGGAAAAGGCTCCCTATTTTAGATCAGCTCCTCCCTTCAAGGCTCCCCTTTTAGCCTTTGCTGCGGGCAAAAGCCTGTGCCCAGCTGGATCCTTCTCCACTCACTTACTGTTGCTCTGTGGTTCCTCTGGTCTAGCTGGGCAGATGCTCTTCCTTCCTTGCCCAGCCTGGAAATAGATGAAATCCTCCAAAGCTCAGGAGTGTGCCTGGGGCAGATAGAGGCCTGGACTAGAGTGGGATGTTGCAGTGGGACCTGCAATGCCATGCAGAGAATGAAAACATAGGAAAAGAATGAGACACAGTTTTGAGATGTGCTGGAGGCTGCTCTGACCTCCCTCTCTTCTCTCCATACAAAACGTACAATCTGGTGGTGCCCTCACTCTGTAGAGGTTCCTCCTCAAGTATGTGACAGACAAACCCCAGAGCAGGACTGCAGTAGTAATCACACAGGGTGTTGTCAAAGTACCAACGCTCTAACTTGCACTGCAGCATCCACCAAGCCCAGCTTGGGTCTTTTCCCTCTGACCCACCTCACTGTCTTTCTCTAATCATAGTCTCCCACACACATTAGTGGTTCTTCCCCTTCTCCAGCCTACAGCAAGAAGAGAATGCACAGCATAGACTACACGAATAACTGGGTCATAGGAGTGGTGAGTAGGAGGGCAGAGGCTGTGGTGGAGGTAAAGGAGTGTGGAGGAAGAAGAAGGTGGTACTTTGCACTGCTGGGCTTCCTCTCAGGCGGAAGTCTTTTGGGGACAGGTCTTAGTGCCTCCAGCAAGTTCATATCATGTGGTGAGCGGGGTTCATAACAGCAGAGATCCCAGTCAGAGCCAGACCTCTGCTGGCTCCTTTCCCAGGAAGCCCAATGATATTGTGACCCTCAGGAGCATTCCTTCTGTCATTGCCCCATCCTTAAGCAATCCTCTGCCCTCTCATTAGGCTTTCTCACAGCCGCTTCAAACTCTTCCTCTGGTATCGCACGAGTTGTGTCTTCTGCTTCCTCTTGTAGGAGAGAAAGGAGACCGAGGAGAGCCTGGGATGCCAGGGAAATGGGGCAAAGAAGGACCACGAGGCGAGCGGGGTGCCCAGGGCCAGAAAGGCAGTAAGGGACAGATGGGCACAGCAGGAGACCCTTGCAAGCATCAGTACGCTGCGTTCTCCGTCGGTCGCAAGAAAGCGCTGCACAGCAGTGAGGGCTTCCAAGTCTTGATCTTTGACACCGTCTTCGTCAACCTCTACAGCCACTTCGATATGTTCAATGGCAAATTCTACTGCTCCGTAGGTGGACTTTACTATTTCAGCCTCAACGTCCACACCTGGAACTTCAAGGAGACATACATGCACATCATGCACAACGAAGAGGAGGCAGTCATCTTGTACGCCCAGCCCAGCGACCGCAGCATCATGCAGAGCCAGAGCCTCATGCTGGAGCTCCAGGAAAATGATGAGATCTGGGTGAGGCTCTACAAGCGGGAGCGGGAGAATGCCATTTACAGTGATGATGTTGATGTGTACATCACCTTCAGTGGGTACCTGGTCAAGCCCAGCCTCGAGTAACGGCCTCTTCTCCTCCTTGGGGCTTCTTTGACCTTTTCCCTCTCTCTCTCTCTCTCTCTCTCTCTGTCCTTCTTTACTGCCCGCAACCACTGCAAATCACTTGGAAATGGACCTCTTAGGTCTCAGGCACTGAGTGTGAAACTTGCCACACTGGTTCCCAGCTCACGCTCTCTTGTAGCCAGGCCTGTATCTCTCCACTCACAGAGCGACACTACCATCTCTTAACCCCTCTCCTCATGATCCCAGTTTGGGTTACTGGCTTCTAAATTTTCCAGAGGTCCGTCTGGGTTTTAGGGTCCCAGAGCAGAAGGAAAGCTAAAATGATGCTTCTGGGATGTGTCTCTACCTGGGGCTTCAAGCACAAAGGACTCTCGTTGAAAAAGCTAGCAAGTCCTCACAGCCCAGATGCATCCTGGCTTCTCTCTGTCCCAGCTAGTCATGCCAGGTTTGCAGCCTGCATCATGGCCTTCATGTCACCTCCCTGTAATTCAGAATGCTGACAGGGGTCTGAAGGCTTCCTGCAGCACAAGGAAGATGTAGGAGTGATCAGAGACAATACTGTCTTTCCAAAAAAGGGACTGTTTGCCTTCTGAAGTATGTCATTGGCTTTTCTTAGACACCATTCTGGGCCACAGAGTCCAGGCTGGCTGCAAAATCTAGGCCTGGCAGGATTGCCCTCCTCTGTGCCAGCTCTAGCTCTTTGAAGAGATGAAAGTTCAGACACTAGGCCAGGTTCCTCAGAGGCATCTGCTGTGGAATCAGTAGAGCCCTCCACTCTCTTCTCACTAGGAATCATAAGTACAGAACAAGAGAAGGAGACAATCCTATCAAACCTTCCTCCAGAACCCCCTCTGGTGGGCTGCTTGGTCTTGTTTCCCCAGATGTGGGAAGCTAGCCCAGGCAGTGAGCCCAGATCTGCCCTCTGCTTTATCAGAGGTGCACTCACTGCCTTCCATCGGTATCAGCAGTCATCACTAACACTTGCTGATGTGAGAGCAGGATCAGGCCCTGGCTCCCACATTGCCATTATGCTCTCTCCTCAAAGGTGGTTCTCCCACACTGGCACTGACGACCACTGATTCCAAATCCGAGCTGGAGGCTGTGAAGGCAATTGCAGTGAAATCACTTACAGACCTGGGTGGGTTGGCACCTCTTTGCCTCTGTGGTGAAAAAAAAGAGGTGAGACTTCAGCATCTCACCCCAGGGTTAAAAGCTTCCCTGCCACATGCACCTTTTCTGGCAATCTCATCAGAGCATCTGAGAAAAGCGTGAGGCTTCATCAAACCCACACTGCTCTTGTCAGCTGGAAGAGGCAGCATTGGGAGAGGAATGTCAGTGTTGTGGTTTTCTGGTATCATTTGTTCTGGCCTCATGCTGCTCTCACTCACATCCCTCTGGGATTGCTACAGTCCTGTTGGGAGCAGGTGAGGCTGATTCAGCACTTTGGGAAACCTACTTCCATGCGTTGTGGTGCTCCGATAAAGAGTTGTCTCTTTTTTGAGTCTCAGGACAGGACAAGCAGGAGAAAGTGTATTTCTCCTCTGCCCACTGCTCATCATGAAGTCTTCTGACTCATCTAGTTCCTGCAGTCCCATGATTAGCCATGGCCTCTGCTTGTAGCACCTAGGACTGCCAGAGCTCTCCCACAGGAGATACACATCATCATGCAGGACTAGGTCTGGCACAGCCAGCCAGGAATGGCAAAGGTACTGGGACTCAGGCTAAATATTAAAAGTGAACTTGAGAGAGTTGCAGGACACTTTCTCTCTTGCCCTGTTTACTTACCTTTCCTGTTTCGTTAAGGAAGCTGCACAGACTGGAAGGAGGTTCAGGCACCTTCTGCCCTAGATCCTCCCTGCCGCTGTCACTAAAGCAATAGGTACAAAAATAAAGTTTTACTGAGGCAAAGCTGGGTTTTTCCCAGGGAAGCATGTGATGATGGGATCATGAGGACTAAAGGAGACTGTGAGTTTCTTTCTCCCCCTCAGCAGGTCAAGCATATGGAATTGCTCAGAGACAGGATTTGGGGCAGTAGAGAGGAAGCAGCACGCTGGAGGTGACTCTCAGGACTGAAACCTTTTCTCTCTCCCTCAGCAGGCTGCAATCCCAGATATTGCCTATTTACACTGCATAGTGTCCCTGTGTCTCTCTGAAGAAAAGCAAACCTCTGACACTGAATATCTCCAGAAGCAAGTGTCCTTCTTCCTCCTTTTCCCTTTGCTTTTTGAATGCCAGGGATAGGTCTCATGTGCTGCACGTGAGCAGCCAAATAGTGCCTGATGCACATGAGAGAGGAAGGCAGAAGGACCACCAAAGGATGGGTTAACAGGCTTCTTGGTGCTAAACAAGATGGCAGTCCCTTGGTGCTAAATCAGGTTTCAGGAGTCTTGGGTGCTTTCTGGAAGATGTAGTAAGCTGAGTTGTAATGTACTGTGGAATTAATGGTGCTTTATGTTACAAAACCAAACAAACTCCAAAAACTTCTGAATATCTACATTTGTTTTTTTTTTTTAATTTTTCCAGTCGTATTAAACTTTTTGCACTTAGGTCTGATTTTCGCTCCTGACCTGTTCCTTCTAGCTCTGGTTATCTCTGAATAGTGTGATGAAAACGATGGTGACCTAAGAGAGACAGGTCTGAGGGCAATGCTTGGTGACCTCCTGCCTGTTTCCTTTGTGGAGAACCATCACCGTGAAGACATTTACTGCTTGAACACTTCTAATTACTATATCCCCCCCGCTCCGCTTTGCTGGGGAAACTTTAAGCAAGTTCAGGGAAGGATTCCTTGGAAATTACAAACAAGACAGGACAATAGCATGGGTTGTAAAGTTAGGCTTATATTGATGAGAGCTGGGCTAATGCTGGGGCTCTCTTAAGGGTGATTAGTCAATTCACATAGTGAAATTTTTAGGATATTTTTCCATCCAGTACTTCGTAACCATGTGTGATTTCAATTCCCATTGATATTCCCCTTTTCTCTACCAGAAAGTGAAAGCCATGAAGTACAAACCTAAGAAAGGCATTAAACTGTTGCCTAGAGACTTGTGCTTGCCAGCCGCTGGGTGTGACCATTCCAGAGTCAAACTGGCCATGCCTCTTTTGAAGACCTGTGTATGATGAGAAAGGCCTGATATCCAGGTCACAACTGGAAAGGCAAGCTGTGATTGCCCGTGAAGTTGGAGCAAGGAAGGAGATATGACTGGGGAGCGGCGACATGGAGGCTTCAGCGGATGATGTAGAATCACAGAATCATAGAATCAGTCAGGGTTGGAAGGGACCACAAGCATCATCTAGTTCCAACCCCCCTGCCATGGGCGAGGACACCCTACCCTAGATTAGGCTGGACAGAGCCTCATCCATCCTGGCCCCAAACACCTCCAGGGATGGGGCCTCAACCACCTCCCTGGGCAACCCATTCCAGGCTCTCACCACTCTCATGCTGAAGAACTTCCTCCTCACGTCCAGTCTGAATCTCCCCACCTCCAGCTTTGCTCCATTCCCCCTAGTCCTGTCACTACCTGGTATCCTAAAATGTCCCTCCCCAGCTTGTCTCTAGGCCCCCTTCAGATACTGGAAGGCCACAAGAAGGTCACCTGGGAGCCTCCTCTTCTCCAAACTGAACAGCCCCAACTCTTTCAGTCTGTCCTCATAGCAGAGGTGCTGCAGCCCTCTGATCATCCTTGTGGCCCTTCTCTGGACACACTCCAGAATGACCACATCCCTCTTGTAATAGGGGCTCCAAAACTGGATGCAGTACTCCAGGTGGGGTCTCAGCAGAGCAGAGTAGAGGGGGAGAATCACCTCCCTTGACCTGCTGGCCACACTTCTACTGATGCAGCCCAGGATCTGGTTGACTTTCTGGGCTGCAAGTGCACACTGCTAGCTCATGTTGAGCTTCTCATCCACCAGCACCCCCAAGTCTCTCTCCGCAGGGCTACTCTCCAGGCAGTCACTGCCCAGTCTGTATTTGTGCTTGTGATTGCCTCCACCCAGATGCAGGACCTTGCACTTGGCCTTGTTGAACTTCATGAGGTTGGCTTGTTCCCACCTCTCTAGCCTGTCCAGGTCCATCTGGATGCCATCCCTGCCCTCCAGTGTGTCTGTTGTACCACACAGCTTGGTGTCATCAGCAAACTTGCTGAGGCTGCACTCAATGCCTCTGTCCATGGCACCCACAAAGATGTTGAACAAGACTGGTCCCAGGACTGATCCCTGAGGGACTCCACTTGTCACTGTTCTCCACTTGGACATGGACCCATTGACAGCCACTCTTTGGGTGTGGCCATCAAGCCAGTTCCTTATCCATTTGGTGATCCACCCATCAAACCCACGTTTCACCAGCTTGGAGACCAGGATGTGGTGCAGCACAGTGTCAAAGGCTTTGCTCAGGTCCAGGTAAATGACATCAGTTGCTTGCCCTTCATCTATCAATGTTGTGACCTGTTCATGGAAGGCCACCAGGTTTGTCAGGCAGGATCTGCCCTTGGTGAAGTCATGCTGATTGGACCCAATCACCTCTTCGCTATTCTCTCTCAGCAGTTTCTCCAGGAAGATCTGCTCCATGATCTTACCAGGCACAGAGGTGAGACTGACTGGCCTGTAGTTCCCTGGCTCTTCCTTCCTACCCTTTTTGAAAATGGGAGTTATGTGTCCCCTTTTCCAGTCAGTGGGGACTTCACCAGACTGCCAGGACTTTTGGAACATAATAGAGAAGAATTTAGCAACCTCACCTGCCAGTTCTCTCTTTGCCCCCTGTAGGAGGGGCAAAGGACAGGAAGGTGATTTTGGAGGTTTCAATGCAAGTCAAACAGGTAAGTGAGGTTTTCTTAGGCATCTCTGAGGTTTGGACTGCAGGTACTCCTTGCTGAAGTGGAGGAACAGACAAGAAAAGGAGAGGAGATGCCCATACAGGACCTTCTATTTTGAGTTCGATGAACCTTTGCATAGGGTCGTCAGTGTTTTGACATGTACCAGACACTTCATCTGGCAAGTCAAACACATCCTTGCAGGCCTGCTTGGTCCTGGGTCAGACGTGGAGCTAGACATATATGTAACACCCTAGTAAATACAATACTCTGCCAGGTCAGAGCCCAGCCTTCTTCATGGTTTTAATTTACTTCTGAGAAAGCAGGTAGAAATGCGTCCTCAGGAAGTGCAAGGGTTGCGCTTCTGTATGCTCCTGGCCCCCTGAGGTGAGATGCTGGTAGATTGGAGGTGACTTTGTCACACTTGTGTAAGGTGAGGAATAAGGGAGGAGCGGAAATGCGCAGCCAAATCTTCTAGAAGCGTTTTCTGTAGTCCATTCCATCAGCTTGTCCTCTTTGTGAGGAAAACGCCACCTAAAGAACCCCTCCAGCCAAATGTCTTGGAGCTAAGGTGCAAGGTGACAGGAGGGGTCTGTAGCTGTCGCCACCTGTCACACCATGAGTGCCTTACTAGGGGGCTGCTGTAGGTGAGGCTCAGCTCAGGCAGAACGGACCCTGCAATACTGTGGAAGGAATGAGCCCAGACTGCTTCAGACTAACACCTACTGCCCCATCAGTGGGTTCAGCCATGCCCTGAAGGCCACAAGACCTCCATCCACTTCACTGGAACCAGGCCTGAGTCATTTTCCAAGCAGTGGGGTTGCTGTGCGGTGTGTGAGCCCGAGATGGGTGGCAGCCGGTGCCTCTCTCCTGGGCAAAGCGAGAAGAGTGCTCTGGGTTAGGAAGCTACAGCACTACCCTTGTGGCTATGCCTCTCTTCTGCCCTGAAAGACAAGTCCCAGTTCTGTTGTAAAGGGCTTTGAGGACTTGTCTCAAGTGATTTGCCAAAGGGCTGTCCCTTTAAAAAGGCTTCCTGCCTGTTCGTGGGCTTGCAGGTATGAAAGGAGGGGGTGAGTGGCTGCATGGTGGGCGAGAGCAGGCAAAGGCAGCATATGGTGCAGCAAGGTAAACTCTGGAGGAGTGCAAGACTCTGCAATAACTCCTTGGCCTGTGACAGCTGTGAGACAAGGGAAGAAGGAAGCAAGGCAGGAAAAGGAATATAAAAGGAGACCTTTGACCTTTGTGGGATGCTTCTATGGGCACAGGTGAAAATGATTGCACCCGAAGCACCAGGGAGGGCAAGGATGCAGCATAGCAGGACCTGGCTCTGCATCTTCCCTGGTACTTTCTCAGAAGAGGGGCAGCCACGGAAAAGGTGTCTGCCAGCCTCTCAAGCTCCACCCCAGCTGCCAGCCATGGTGCAGATCTTGCCCCACAGCAGGGATGTGTGCACTGTTCAGAGGGCTGCTGCACAGTACCATAGCAGGTTTCCCCTCTGCTCCAGTCCACTGTCCTTCCTGCCCTCCCAAACCGTCCAGACAACCTGCTGCACTTACACCTCAGCCTTGTTTATCACCCAGAGTCCAGGGAGGGGAAGGAGGTGATAAAACACCCCAACCACCGTTGCCCAGCACTGCAAGCAGACCCCTCACCTCTTTCCATCCAGCACATTACAGAAAGATGCAAGTAATGGATTCCAGATGCAAGCAACGGATTGAACCTGCCCCAGGTCTCCTTCTTTCCACTTTTCCTTTTCTGTTGCTGGCTGGGAGCTGCCCTTAGGCCCACAGGGCTGGACATGACCCCTGCCTGTGGCTGCACAGGGTACGACTGCATTGCTGAGGGTGATCATTCCACTGCCTTGCGTGGCATGACCCTGCTCTGACCACAGTGGGGAAATGGGCATTGGCTGAGCCATGCCAAGCTTCAGAGGCCAGCTCGGCGCTCGCTCTGCTCTGACACCCACACATGTATACACAGCCCCATATGGACATCTCTCACCTTCCTGCCAACGGAAAATGTTGCCCTTTGCAAGCCCAGCTTGCTCTGAAGATGCTATCAGGAGGTGGGTAGAGGGGGGTTGAGGCTCCAGGCTTCTTCAATACCAGCACAGCTCTCCCACCTCATTGCATGCCTCCTCATTCTCCCACAAGCCCTTTGTGATTTCTCTCTCTGTACCATGGTAAGTGCCAAGGCAGAAGGCTTAAATCAAAGGCTTCTGACAGTTTCTCAACCCACAGACCATCCCATCTCTTGAGTTTATATCACTTAACTCACAAATGACCAGGGAATTATTGTGAAAATCTCGTACTTTGCCCAGTCTCTGTTTGCAGTGGCTAAAAGGGGAGGAAGCAGGATGCAGAGCTCTTGGGTTGAAGAAAAAAAAAGGAGCAGGGGATTCCCATCCACCAGGGAAACCTCAGAATCCAGCCCCGGGTGAGTGGGAGGCAGAGGAGTGGGATTTTCCTCGATTCATTTGCACGCATGTTTTCAAGAAGTGAGACTGACACCTGTCAACCTCGAGGTGCCTCCACTGCCAGGGAGCCCAGACAAGGAAGTCCACCTCTGAGGCAGGAGATGTGTCCAGGCATCACCGCTGAGGACAATTACGGCACTTCAAAGTAGCTGGGGGAAGAAAACACTCCGGGAGAGGAAGGAGAGCAGGTTTCCTGTCCTGCAAGCATCATTTTCACTGTGCTCAGAAATCCTGACTACTCTCCAGGTGCCCAGCACAATAATGTCCTAGCTCAAGAACTTGGGCAAAGTATTTTCCATAGGGTGCCTGAGGATCACTCCTGCCTTCCCCTACACACGTATTTCTAGATTCATGACATTTTTCCATCTGCCCCTACAGACACTTTTCTTTGTTTCCTTCATGTCCTCAATTCTTCCCTTGAAGCTGCAGAATGCAGCAGATCACAGGATGTTAGGGGTTGGAAGGGGAGATGAGGAGTAATGGGTTTAAACTGGCAGAGGGGAGATTTAAACTGAATGTTAGGAAGAAGTTCTTTACAGTGAGGGTGGTGAGACACTGGCACAGGTTGCCCAGGGAGGTTGTGGAGCACAGAATCACCTTTGTGATCTTTGTGATCCTCAGTCACGTTCTGTGCTTCTGTGCTCCACAATCTCCCTGGAGGTATTCAGGACCAGGCTGGATGAGGCCTTGAGAAACCTGTTCTACTGGGAGGTGTCCCTGCCTGTGGCACAGGGGGGTTGGAACTGGCTGATCTTTGAGATCCCTTCCAAGCAAAACCATTTTATGATTCTATGATTCTAAGCACCGCATCCATGTGCCTTTGGAATACCTCCTGTGACGGTTACTCCACCAACTTCCTGGGCAGCCTGGTCCAATGCTTGATAACCATTTCTGTGAAGATTTTTTTTTTTTTTCTGTAATATGCAAGCTGAACCTCTCTTGGCACAACTTGAGGTCGTTTCCTCTTGTCCTGTCACTTACTGCATGTGAGGAGAGACCAACCCCCACGTCCTCTGAGGCAGTCCTAGAGGGAGATGCCATCTCCTCTCAGGAATGTTGGGGGGGTTTAATTCCGATTGTCCATGATGTGCCAGACTCTGAAGCGCTCCCCTAACTGCAGGACAGGCTTGCTTCTCCTCTCTCATCCCCAGCTCTGCCAGCTGTGGAGGCAGAGCTGCTATGCCTTCATTGCAATGGCTGGACCGGGCAGTGACAGCAGAGTGCTGCTTCAGCCTCTGCCTCTCTCGTCCTGCAGGGTGGAGCTATGTGGAAGGGGAGAAAGGATCCAGGCTTTGCCTTCTCTTTGCCACGGGGCTTTTTAATTTTTTTAAGAGCGCTCTGCTGCTTTGCATTCCTGTGCTGGCCCTCCCCAGCACCGCAAAGCACTGTGCGGACAGCCCTGCGAGTGCGAAGTGCAGGGGAAGCGGTGGGAGGGTCAGGTGAGGACTGAGGAGGGCTGGAGGAAAAGGTCAGTGACGCAAGCCCAAAGCGATGGCTCTGGGCTGAGCGCTCTGCTGTTTGTCCGTGCTGCGCTATTTCTACTCGGCAGCAGTTCACACATCTGGGGACCACAACTCCTTCCACCACCCACGCTCTTCCTCCCCCCTCACGGGGACTCAGGCAGGGGAGGAGGGAAGGAGGGAGAGATACTGCACCGGGCTACGGGCATCGTTTCCAAAGACCAAAGAGGATTAAAAACCCCAGGCAGTCTTTTTCAACAGCCGCCTTCCCTCTGGGCACTGAGCATCTCTGATGGAGGAACCTCCTGTCTGCAAAATGGCAGGGGAGAGTAGGAGGAAAGGGGGGGAATCATTTCGTTGGGGTGCAGGGAAGGTCAGCACTGGGGAAATGGAGCAGTACTTCTGCTCTTGAAACACAAAAGCGACGGTCCAAGCTTCCCCTCAGAATTAAAATCTCTCCTGGGTAGAGCGTGGCTAAGGGAAGGGACTCTGGTGCCTGCAGACAAGCATTGCCCTTGGTCTGCTTCCAGGGTAAGCATTTGAGTGGAGCCAAGTGCTTGATCTGCTCCGTGTTTCCCCACCTGGCTGCAGCCCTGTGTGTGCCTGCCTGTGCGTGCCAATGTGTGCACAGGTGTAGGCAGAGGCCATGCCCTCCAAGACCTTCTCCACAGCCTGCTCCCAACCCAACCTCAGACCATGGAACCCTGCCTAACAGCCCTCCTAGCCCTGTGCTGGCTGCAAGGGCTTGCAGCTGCTCTTTTGAGCTGCAGGGAGAGGAAAGATAATTTTATTTTTTTTTTTAACTGCTTCAGTGTGCTGTGCCCTTTCCTGTTTCTTATGTGGGAGGTACTGGAGCAGCAGGGAAAGGTGCTATGCAAAAGGACTTTCACCCTCTATCCATGCATGTCAGGAACAGGAGGAAAGTGGCACGGTGGTCTCATCCTTCTCTGAAGGAACCAAACCACGTTACTCTTGAGCCTTTCACATCCTATTTCCCAAATATAAGCAGAGCTGATGGGACAGATGTGGTGAGAAGTGACTTGGGCTTTGTGTTACAGCAACAAACCTCAAATGAGGCACTTGTAAAGGGTTCTGTGTCGCACGTCCCAAGGACTACTTTTAGAGTCCTTAGAAACCAGAGTAGGGAAAACAGTAACTTCCACAGTGCTTGTTTTTTTCTCCAGGTGGTGGTCTTGCAGTGTTCACCAGAATATAGTTAGTAGTCTCCAGTAACAAGCAGCCTCTCCTACTCCAGCCTCTGTGGCCAGGAAACAGGGTCTCCAGTTGTGTGCAGCTATACCCAAGAGCCTCATCAAGCTGCAGAGCTGCTCTGCTACAGGCAAGCCACCCTAAAGGAGGGCTACCTAGGAGGAAAAGTGCTCCCATAGCTGAAACTCTGACAGAGATGGGCTCTTAAAAGGGATGAGAGGTTATTTGACCGACTTGTTTCACAAGGTGGTACATCACCTGGGGAAGTGAAGCACACTCACATCCTTGGACCAGCTTGTAGACCTGGACTCTACCCTTCCCTTCCATTCCTTCCATCCAACCGCACTGATTGTGGCCATAGCCTTTCTCATCACAACTTCTGCCTCCCAAGATGAGTAAGAAGGACTAAAGTGCTCACAAGCAGTGACATTAGAGGAACAAATGCAGGGGACATTGAACCTGGGAAAGCACAGAACACAGTGAATAATAGACCACGGGAGAAACACAAGTGCAGTTCCTGAGCACCGAGCTGTGGGGAGACAGGCAGCTGATTTCTGATCAGGGTTTTTAATGACATGAGAGGTAACGACTGCAACAGTCATAGAATCATAGAATCAGTCAGGGTTGGAAGGGACCACAAGGATCATCTAGTTCCAACCCCCCTGCCATGGGCAAGGACACCCTACCCTAGACCAGGCTGCCCACAGCCTCATCCAGCCTGGCCTTAAACACCTCCAGGGAAGTGGCCCCAAGCACCTCCCTGCACGACCTCTTCCAGGGTCTCACCATTCTCATGGTGCAGAACTTCTTTCTCACATCCAATCTGAATCTCCCCACCTCCAGCTTTGCTCCACAAATCAGTAACCCCCAGAAGGGCTTAAGGGGCAGCAGTGGATTAGCCTTTGCATAAGCATGGCATCATCAAGCATATTTTAAAGCAAAATCAGCAATCTAATTAAATCCTTTTCTAGAAAACATTCAGGCACAGAGAAGAAGAAAATGAAAAAGGAGCAAAGAGAGCTCTGAGCAGAATGTGGGTGATTGTTGTAATGATTTTTTCCTCTAGAGAAGGAAGGGAAATGTGATTAGATTTGGAGTAAGCCTTGCTAATCAAAGTACCTGAGGGTTTATTCACCAGAATCTCCTTGCGTGATCATGCCTTGCCTTCAAGCAATTTTGAATGTACAATCAATCTCTGAATTCTTCTCAATTTATTAGTCCTAGAAATCATCACTGGTTCTTATTAGGCTTGTCAAGCATTTCCACACAAGCCTCTCTAACTTCAAATAGGAAGAGATGTGGCAGATTGGCAGGCTGCAAAACAGAGCAGGGTTTTGTCTTTCCAAGCCTGCCCAGGTAACAAGGTAATAATTTCCCTCAAGGATGAGAGCAGCTGCTGGTGCTGAATAGCAAATCAGGCAGCTCAGGCGCAGATTTGGTGTAAGGCTGGGGTTTGAGTCCAGTGCTGCCCTCCTGTAAATCAATCATGCAACTTGGATAGGTGCTCCCTGTTTCACACAAGTCCATGAGCAGGTTCTGCAGGCACTCTGGCCCCAACATCTTCAGTGTTTCACACCAAGGGGAACCCTCAGGCATTTGAGCAGGTTCATTTTAATACTAGAAATCAACCATGTCCCTACAGACCTGAGCAGTGGATGCCTACGTGTGGTGTAGGATCTGTTGCCTGACCTGAGAATCTCCCTTCTTGAAGATGGGAAGATGTCCTTTGTGAGCCTTTCTGTGCTGTGGAAATTGAGACGCCGAGCGGATGTGAGACTACTGGCGGACAGTCCCTTGGGTACACCACCTTCCTTCCAGATCACACTGGTGAGTTTTCCATCACAGGTGTACCACCCTAAGGCCATCTGCGTACACAGGCACCACAACTCAGCTGACAGAGATTACCTGACACGTCACTGTGGTTCAAACACCTGCTGTGCTTTACACACTGTGTTCACAGGCTCTGACAAGGACATAAGTAGTGTCCTTCCTTCATGTTGCTGAGCCCAAGGGTGCTGAGAGATACAGAGGCATAGAAGTCCAGCCCTGAGTTTCCCTAGGGAGGGACTTGGAGTCTTAGCAACCCTTGTGGCACCACAAGTCCCCATCATGGAGGTGGGCATCCACACCTAGGAACTTTCTTAAGCTTTGAGCTTGCTGCATAGCCTCCAGCCCTTCAGAGCGAAGTCCTGATGCTGTGTGGTTCAACCTAAGCACAGTGAGGAGCCAGGGCTCAGATCCTGTATGGGTGCACCTCATGACTGTGCCATACTTACAAGTTCATAGCTGTGTGTTCACAGCCATACAGGCTAAGAGTGAAACTCTTCAAAAGTAGCATGCTTCCCCTCTTACCCTTGTTTCCCCACCCCTCTGGGCTTGTGATTATCACCATCAGGGAGTGAAAGTGAACACCTCCTCCATCCCCTCCCACCTGTGGGCCCAGACTTGCCACAGGTGAGAGTGCCTACAAAAGTCTCAACTTCCTGTGACTTTAATCCATGTCCTTTCCTAGCCTGTGGGGCTAGAGGCTCCCTGCTTTTGAATGTTTTGTGTATTCATGTGCATATTTGGTGTCTTCAGCTTTCATCAAGGAGATCACAGAACCACAGAATTTCCTAGATTGGAAAAGAGATGATGGAGTCCAGTCACTAGCCAGCACTGGCAAGCTCTTAACTGAACCATATCTCTAAGCACTATGTCTATATGACTCTTAGATATCTCCAGGGATGGGGACTCCATCACTGCCCTAGGTGAGCTATTCCAACCCTTGATAACCCTTTCAGTAGCAAGATTCTTCCTAACATCCACTGTCAACTTCCCTTAGTGCAACCTGAGGCCATTTCCTCTTATCTTATTTGTTACTTGGTTGATAAGACCAAAATCAACTTCTCTACAACCTCCTTTCGGGTGGTTGTAGAAAGTGGTAAGATTTCTCATGAGTGTCCTTTTCTCAAGGGTAAACAATGCTGGTTGTCTCAGCCACTCCTCGTAAGACCTGCTCTAGACCCTTCAACAGCTTTGATGCCCTTCCGTGGACATGCTCAAGCACCTCAATGTCCTTCTTGTAGTGAGTAGCCCAAAACTGAACACAGTATTCAAGATGCAGCTCATGAGGTAAGATCACATCCCTTGTCCTGCTGGCCATAGCATTCCTGCTACAGGACAGGATGCTGATGGCCTTGCTGGCCACCCAGGCACACTGCTGGGTCATGTTCAGCTGTCTGTCAATCAACATCCCCAGGCCCCTCTGCTAAGTAGTTTTTCAGCCACTCTTCCCCAGGCCCATTGTGGTACCTGATCCCAGAACTATAACTCCAATGCTCAAATGCCTCTTCACTTAAACACGGTGATGGGGGATTTAGCCTACAGCAGCAATAACCCTAGAGACGATGGCTCAGGAGGGAAAAGCAAACCAAACCTCTTTTACTTCAGCCCAACGTTGCCATTTTGATACAAAGTGGAGCCTCTCTCAGACTGGTAGTGTGAACAAACTCAGTGAAGAGTTGACTGATAGACTAAGCAGTGGTTTCCCGTGGGGCCATTTGTACAGACGTCTTTTTTCTTTTTTCGGAGTAGAACCACAGTTTCAGGAGAAAATAAGAGCAGAGGTAGAAGAAGGTTGTAGCTCGAGAAGCGCACATATGCACATGGCAGGAAATCCAATGTAAAGGTTAGAGCTAAAACAACATTATTAGGAAAGTACCAAAAATCACCTACAGAGCTTCTAGAGGTCTTCACAGCCTATCCTGTCAGGAAGCAAATCCTGATGGCCAGTAGGGCATCTCATGCCTCTCACCTCTTGCTGGCTCTGTGCCCTTCCCACTGCTCCACTCCAGAGCAACATGTGTTCAGGACACCGAGATGGATCTACCGAGCCCTCCACTGAGCTCACTCCTGGTGAGCTGGGTGCTTTGTAAACCACAGGCAAGGCAACCTAATTAGGCTGAGAACCACCAAAGGGAAGAGATGTGCCCAGCCTGACAACAGCTAATGTATTGATGAATCGTGGGATAATTTGACACCACACAATACTTCTGCATGTCATACTTCTCCGGTCCATCTCTGCCATTCTGTGGGGTCTCAGTGGACACGCGACTGCAGATGAGAAGTTTCAGCAGCACCACTCTTCTCTATTGAAAACAGAGCAAGGTGTGTGTGTGTGTGTGTGTGTGTGTGTGTGTGTGTGTGTGAAGGTGAGCCTGTACGTAAACGCTTGAGGCATTTTAAAACTTAAACTACCTCTGAAACAGTGATCTGAATCAAGCAGCAGCTTTAACCAAACCTCCAACACCACACACTTACCTGCTGCTTTGACACCAAACAATGGTGGTGACTGGTGAGCTTGCTTGTCTCAGTCACCATTATGGGGACAGGAAGGTAATGACAAGAACACTTTGCATGCATTGCTGACTGTGGTTTTCTTTGGCTTCTCACATTACAAGTGGCACCATTCCTAACAATGTCAGTGTGAAGGAGATTAGAAGTGCCAAATTCTCAGTAGTATGACATCTCTGGCAACCAAGTCTGAATCTTCTGCTGACAGCAATTGCATTCAGAATCATAGAATCACAGAACTGTGGAATCATAGAATGATTTGGGTTGGAAGGGACCTTTAAAGGTCATCTAGTCCATCCCCCTTGCAGTCCCTTTGCAGGGACATCTTTAACTAGATCAGCTTGCTCAGAGCCACGTTCAGCTTGACCTTGAATGTTTCCAGGAATGGGGCATCTACTCTGGGAAACATGTGCAGTGTTTCACCACACTCAGGATAAAAAGATCTTTTCCTTATATCTAGTCTATCTACTCTTTTTTAGTTTTAAACCATTACCCCTTGTCACGTTCTAACAAGCCCTGCTATAAAAGATTGCACCTCTCTGTGTTACAGGCCCCCTGTAAGTACTGAAAGGCTGCAGTAACACCTCCTCAGAGCCTTCTCTTCTCCAGGCTAAACCAGCCCAAATCTCTCAGCCTTTCTTCAAAGGAGAGGTGTTTCAGCTTCTATTAGATGGGTTCTGGACACAATCATGGTGTCATTTCTGGGCCACTCAATTCAAGAGAGATGTTGAGGTACTGGAACGTGTCCAGAGAAGGGCAACGAAGCTGGTGAGGGGCCTGGAGCACAGCCCAGTGAGGAGAGGCTGAGGGAGCTGGGGGTGTGCAGCCTGGAGAAGAGGAGGTTCATAGGGACTACCTAAAGGGAGGTTGTAGCCAGGTGGGGGTTGGTCTCTTCTCCCAGGCAACCAGCAACAGAATGAGCAGACACAATCTCAAGTTGTGCCAGGGACGGTATAGGCTGGATGTTAGGAAGAAGTTCTTGACAGAGAGAGTGATTAGCATTGGCATGGGCTGCCCAGGGAGGTGATGGAGACACCCTGAAGGTGTTCAAGAAAAGACTGGAGGGGGCACTTAGTGCCGTGGTCTAGTTGATTGGATAGGGCTGGGTGCTAGGTTGGGCTGGATGATCTTGTAGGTCTCTTCCCACCTGGCTGATTCTATGAGTCTATGAATCATTCTATGATTCTATGACTGCATAGGAAAGCCTGTCTTATTTATGGCGCCCAGTTGTTGCTTTGGCAAATTTTAAACCGTATCCAATGGTAATTAAACATGCTGAGGCAATCTGTGTATCCATGCATCAATGTCTGGCTGTCTGTTAGCTGATCAGACCATTCCCCCTCCCTACGCAGCTCTGGAAAAATCATTCAATTCCAGTCACAATTAATAAAGAGGCATATCCCTTACTACTGTCAAGCAAAGGAGACCTGGCTCTCCATTAGGACCTTCACTGGGAAAGTCTTCATACAACATTATAGAATCCTAAAATGGTTTAGGTGGGAAGGGACCTCAAAGATCATCCAGTTCCAACCCCATGCCATGGGCAGGGACACCTCCCACTAGAAGGTTACTCAAGGCTTCCTCCAACCTGGCCTTGAACACCTCCACGGAGGGAGCAGCTACAACCTCCCTGGGCAACCTTTGCCGGTGTCTCACCACCCTCACTGTCTAGAACTTCCTCCTAACAACTCGTTTAAATCTCCCCTCTGCCAGTTTAAACCCATTGCCCCTCATCTTGTCATTACAAGACCTTGTGAATAGTCCCTCCCCAGCCTTCCTGTTGGCCCCCTTCAGATACTGGAAGGCTACTACAAGGTCTCCCTGAAGCCTTCTCCAGGTTGACGAGCCCCAAAGCTCATAGCCTGTCCTCATAGCAGAGCTGCTCCAGCCCTCTGAGCATCTTGATGGCCCTTTTCATAGCTTTTAAAGGAGGCCATATCCTCTAGAGCTCTCTAACAGGAGCTGCCTTGAAAGCTGATATTAGCCTCTGGCAAATTTTGATCAACAAAAGCTGTTTGCCAGACCTGTTCTTGGACTTTGAGCTGCTCTAGGAGAGAAAGAACACAGAGCACGGTGACCACTGCGTGTGTAAAAAGTGATTCTCACCAGCTGGCCCCACACCAGCGTCCATCTTCATGCAGCCCAGACCAGAGAGAAAACACAATGTGCTGCACTTCACAGAACTGCATCTGACTATGGAAAGAGAGAGGCATGTGGGTACCTGCACATGCCTGCCTAGCTGTGGACCAGGCAACCACCAAGATGTGTATTTGTGACTGTGTCTCTGTCTTGGCTTGGGATGTGAAGGCAAAGTGCACTGGGAAGGACATTTGCCATTGGTGAGAGGATCTTCTGAAACTAAGGGTGCTCTGTGGGACCTGTGAGAGGTTATCTGTTGGTGAAGGTGAAGGCATGTGAAACTTTGGGAGAAGGTGAAGATATTTTCTGTAACCTTGTCTGGCCTATTGAGTGGAGAAGCCATGGCAAACAGGCACCGCGGCTGCTGCAGGGTGGCGTTGCCTGTCTAAAATAGATGCAGGGCTCAGCTTGGAGTGGGTGATTCTGTGTTCTGCAAGCTTGGCTAGGTAGGTGGGCCATGGGATGGGTGTTCCTGTGGTGTCACTCCGTTTCCAACATGAGGGCTGTGCCTCAAGCTTGCTCACATGCAGCACTGCCCTTATTCCACTCCTCCTCTAAGCCGGAATGGACCCAATGAAACTGGGGCACTGATGGCAGGGGATGGTTTCATTCTGGTGTTGCTTAGGTAAATGATTTGAGTTATTTTTCAGAAAGTGGTCCACAGCATTTCTACTGCAGATTGATTCCTATCCCTAGTTTCAAAGTGATCTGAGCATGTGTGCAGATCCTGAGAACAGTGTCAGGTCTGTATGGGTGTACAGAAGAGAAAGCTACAGAGCCAGTGTCTTAAGAGGGCAGGTCCTTCTCTCTCTCGCTTTTGCTATCCAGCAATAGCTATAAACTGGTCCCAGTGTATCTGAGCACTGCAAGATAACACCTGATCCCTCCACCCTTGTTTCTGCACCTATTGCTTTACCAGCAGGAAGTAGGACGTGGTTTGGGGCTTTTTATTCTCGGCCTCGCTAGCCCTTTCGATACTTCTGGGCCTCGTCTCAGTCTGACAAGGCAAGCAAGCAGCAGCTTCCTGTGCAAAGGTGAGAGGGAGAAGACAGAGAGAGACCACGCACAGAAGAGAGGAACGGCGCCACAGCAGAACTGTCGGGCTGGAGGCACCTTCCTTCTTGTGCCAGCAGTGCTGGCTGGCACTTGGACATGCACTGAGCTGAGATATCCACCTCCATCCCTCTCTCTCTCTCCCTTCCCTATCCATCACCTGCTTCTATCCAGCCCCTCAACCTGGTCTCCGGGGACTCCCTTCATCTGGACCATTCAGTGCCTGGAGCTGGAAGGTAAAGTGGGTGATGCCAGCTCTCTCCAACATGGGGGTGGCTGATCTGAAAAGCGTATTGGAAGGAGTTTCAGTCTGACAAACTGAATCTCGCCGCTGGGAAGGGCTGAGCACATATTTATCTCTCTGTCTCTCCACAGTCCTCTCAAATCATACTCCACATCTCACAACCACACCGCCTGCTCTCTCTCCCTCTCTCTCCTCTGTGTTAATGCACTGTCGTCATGTTTTCCTTCATCTGAACCTAATCTTTTATCACAACGGGAACTGATGATATGCCTCCTGCCAGCCCTTTATAAACCTTCTCTTCTCGCACCCCTGGCAGTCCCAGTCTTGTTTTGCTCTGCTCCAGACTTGCTAAGAGGTGAGAATAGTCCCTTCCACTGCCACACCTCAAGGTACAGGCATCTAGGTGGATGGGGAGAGGGGCAGGCTTGGATGAGAAGCTCATAAGCCCAGTCTGTCTAATGTGGAGCATGGCTGCTCAGGCTTTGCAAGACAAGGAGTCTCCCCAGGTGCCACAGGTGGATAAGGAGTGCTGCAGAATTCCCTAGTGCCAAAGTCCAGAGTTTCTGCTACTCCTTCCGAGGCAGTACAGCGTGTAGTTATTAAGGGTGGTGCATGGTTTGTGTGTAACTGTGTAGTATTTAGTGATATAGTAAAGTCTTGTCTTCCCAGAACCTCATAAACTCCTTTTCCCTGATTTCCCCTTCTGTCCCATACAAGCCATTCAAAATCTACCTCCTAAGCCATGAGCTCTGCAACTGCCTTTTGTCTGTTGCAGAGAGAAACCCCCTCTTACTCAGCAAGCACCTAGTTATTGCAGCCCTAGGGCTTGCCAAAACCAGAAGCTCTTCAAAGCACGAGCCATGTGCAACCAAGACGGCACTCTCTCCCTGAGTCAGCAAGCAGCCTGAGACAACGCACTCGTGCTGCTGTGCACCCATACACACACTTCCAGAAGGCACTGCTCCTGCTAACGGGCTCTCTGGGCTGCACTGAGAATGGTTTCAGTGCTGAGCAAAGCACACAAGCCAGGAAAACAGTGAGGTGTTGAGTGGAAGTGGTATGAACTCCTGCACCTGGAAGATTGGTGCTGGCTTTGAGCTCTGCCACAGGACAGTGGATGCCTCCCATGAGACATCTTCTTAATTTGCATTGCTGAGTTATATTGGGGGTGGGCTTCTTCTCTCTTTCAGTGTGTCACCAGTACAGATGAAGCCTTCTTCGCTGCCTCTGTGTTACCTCTGGCTGTTCAGCATCACACCTCTCTCACAGGCATCAGACTCGGCACAAGGTAAGAAATGTTTCCCTTCACCCATGCCAGAGGGGCAAGCAGGGAGAGGGATTCAGATGCAAGACTGTGTGTGCCATGGTGCACTGCTGTGCAGTGCTCGTGTTGTAACATGCAGCCAGAGGACACTGCAATAATTACAGGTCTCTCACGAGCACAGCAATCTTCAAGGATGTAGAGAAGTGAGTGTCTCTACCTTTCCTCTTAGAATCATAGAATAGAATCACAGAATCAGTCACAGTTGGAAGGGACTACAAGGACCATCTAGTTCCAACCCTCTTGGAGATAGTTATCCCAAAGAGGAGTCAATCTGTAACTTAGGATGAGGCAGATTTGTCTGGGGTGGTGATTGATGACAAATACCATTATTACTTCAGCCACATTGTTTTCCATCTCTTCTCTTCTAGGTGTCTCCAGCCTAACTTGTTGGTATGACTCACGGGCAGCTCTATTCTGTGACTGGAACCCAACCAGGGACCTGCTTGAAGCACCATGCCAACTGAAGATTGCATCAAAGTTAGGTTTCTGTGACAGGTGGGTGACTGGAGGGGCTGAGCCAATGCTTTGAATTAAAAAACATCCTGGCAAGTTTGCCGCTGAGCAAAATGTAGCTGTCCCCTCCCCAGGCCAGGCGTAGAGCAGTCACAGAGCTGAAGGTCTTTGCCTTGAATCTGTCTCTGACCCCATGCTGGCTGAGATGCTGGCCACTGTTCCAGTGTTTGTCATCTGGCAGTCCCAAACTGTCTAGCACATCCCATCTTCCAGCTCTACAGCTCTTCCAGCTTTACAGCTTTGCCTTTGTTTTCCAAAGAACATCTCTTCCTTGGTAGCCACCCTCTGGGCTGAGACATCTTCAGTGGAGAAAGAGGATGTACAGAGGTGGGGTGGAAGACAGTGGAATTAAAGTTATACAGAGGCTAGGATGAGCTGGGATGTTGCTCATAGTGACAATAAAGTATAGGAGAAAAATAGAGTTTGCCTTGTCTTCCCTGGCCATTTAATGTCTCTCAGTTCCTGATGTTTTCCTCTCCCACACATCTCTCAGCAGAAGGGTTGGTATGTGCCTGGTACTGCAGCAAGGGCTGACTGAGTCCCTGTGGTCTCCAACTATGACATCTCCAGCTAAGAGAGTTACCACCCTGATCCAGGGCTTTCCTGGGTGCCTGTCACAAGAAGAGGCTCAGGGTGATTCTGGCAGGGGGTGGGTAGCTTGTGACTCTCATAGAGACACCTCCAGTGAGGTTAGAGGGGCAAATATATTCTGAGGCTTGGTGGATGGACCTAGAAAGCCAAAACACATTTGTTGCTTCATGGATGTAAATCACAGAGCAAGGGGCTTGAATTTGGGCTGAGTTTGGAACTGTGCTGTTATCTGTCCAGAGCTCCCCAACTTTCAAGGCTGGAGGAGACAGATCAGTCTGATACACCCTCAGCTGCAACCCCACAGGTGCTCTCCCACACTGTCACCCTTGTGCCATAGTTCAGCATAGTCCAGCTACCCTTGTCAGAGCAGAAGAGAGGTCTTGGCATAGTCCTGCCCAGTGTAATGTATGGTCCTGGTAGAATGGGATATGACCTGGTTCAGAACATATATCCCTCAGGATCTGAGATCTTACAGGACTGTCAGTGGCTTGAAGGGGCTGAAATAGGCACCTGGCTTCCAGACTCAAGTTGGTGCACTTGCAGGCAACAGGAGTGTTTGGGCTCTGCACAGCTCACTGATGCCAACGGGAAGCAGAAGAGGTAACAAGAGGAGTTTGTGAAGACTTGGAAACCTGCTGTTACCTTTGGCTTGAAATAACTGGGATGTATTTGCTCTCCTTGTACCAGCCCACCAAATTTGGAGAGAAAGGGAGATTGCATCCTTCTTGTAACCTGTTCAGCAAATCTGTGAGGATGCAAGATGCTTCATAAGGCCTTTGGTCTTACATGAAATTTGGCTAAATACAAACCAGCTTCTCTGCCTCACTGCAGTTCTCCTGCTTAAGACACAGGTTAGCTCCTCTACATGAAAAATACAAGGAGCGCTGTGAATTACCCAAGGCAGAGCACACAACAGGACTGAGGAGGTGCATAAAGACCTTCAGCAAAAACAGTAATGTGAGTAACTCATCTGGGATGTCCTGACTAGTGAGCTCTCCTCCAACCTGGCTTATTCTATTCTATTCTATTCTATTCTATTCTATTCTATTCTATTCTATTCTATTCTATTCTATTCTATTCTATTCTATTCTATTCTATTCTATTCTATTCTACTCTACTCTACTCTACTCTACTCTACTCTACTCTACTCTACTCTACTGTGTGGATTTGGGGTGTATAAAGACCATGACACCCAGGAGCCGTATCAAAAGCCCAAACCTAATCCCTGACTCCAGTTGCGGAGCTGGGCTTGATGCTGTGTGTTGCTGATACACATCATCTCTGTGGGTGCACCTGTCGGAAGGACTGGCTTCATTGTGGTCAAGGCCATGCTGACCAGATACATGCAAAAGAGCTGCAGGACAGACGGATCTCATGCGGTGTCCCAGAACTCAGTCACCTGTGTTTGGCTTTAATCCCTTCCTCTGTGGAGGGATGGACATCACCACCAGCTCTGAGGTCACCTCTTGACTTCATTTTCCTTGATAAGAGCAGTACCATCTTCCAGATCATTAACTGCTGTAAAGTTTGGCAAATGCAAGATGCAACAGCAACACGTCCCTGGAGCTAATGGTGATGTAAATCCTTTAGCTATTATTCTTTATTTAGATCAGTGCTTTTATAGACTAATTTTGTATCTCGTAGAATCATAGAATAATTCAGGTTGGAAAAGGCCCTTGAGATCATCAGGTCCAACCATTAAACCTACCCTACCAAGTTCACCACTAACCTTTATTGCTAAGTGACACTTTTGAATGACCTTTAAACACACCCAGACACACTGGAAGGGACCCTTGGAGGTCATTGCATCCAACCCTCTTGCAGTGAGCAGGGATATCCCCCACTAGATCGGGTTGCTCAGGGCTCCATCAAGTTTGATCTTGAATATCTCCAGGGATAGGGTCTCCACTACCTCCCTGGGCAGCCTGTTCTATTGCTTAACTACTCTTCCTGTGAAATTTTTTTCTTAATGTCCATCCTGAATGTCCCCTGGTGCAGCTTGAAGCTGCTCCCTCTTATTCTATCATTAATTACCTGTGAGAAGAGACCAGCACCTACCTCTTTATATTGTCCTTTCAGGTAGTTCTGTTCTATTGCTTAACTACTCTTCCAGTGAATATTTTTTTCTTAATGTCCAGCCTGAACTTCCCCTGGTGCAGCTTGAAGCTGTTCCCTCTTATTCTATTATTAATTACCCTTGAGAAGTACCTACCTCTTTACATTATCCTTTCAGGTAGTTGTAGAGGGTGATAAGGTCTTCCCTCAGCCTCCTTTTCCTCAAACTAAACAGTCCCAGTTCCCTCAGCTGCTCTTCATAAGACTTATTCTCTAGGTCCTTCACTGGCTTAGCTGCTTAGTCATAGAATCATAGAACCATAGAATCAGTCAGCATTGGAAGGGACCACAAGGATCATCAAGTTCCAGCTCCCCTGCCATGCCCAGGGACACCCTACCCTAGATCAGGCTGGCTAGAGCCTCATCCAGCCTTGCCTTAAACACCTCCAGGGATGTGGCCCCAACCACCTCCCTGAGCAACCTGTTCCAGAGCCTCACCACTCATGCTGAAGAACTTCCTCCTCACATCCAATATGAATCTCCCCACCTCCAGCTCTGCTCCATTCCACCTAGTCCTGTCACTACCTGATAGCCTAAACAGTCCCTCCCCAGCTTTTCTATAGGCCCTCTTCAGATACTGGATGGCCACAATAAGGTCACCTGGGAGCCTCTTCTTCTCCAGACTGAACAGCCCCAACTCTTTCAGTCTGTCCTCATAGCAGAGGTGCTGCATCACTCTGATCATCCTTGTGGCCCTTCTCTGGACACACTCCAGCATATCCACATCCCTCTTTTAACAGGGGCACCAGAACTGGACACAATACTCCAGGACTGGTCGCAGTCCTCCAGTCATATCCAGGGTTACTGCAGACCTGGTGCTGGCAGAAAAAACCCTCACCCAAACATGATCTAATTCCCCCTGTTGTTTAAGTCACAACCTGTCCTAACGGCAGAAAAAGCCTTCTCACATTTGCACATCATGTGCGAAGACAAATTGCAGGGCTGGTGAACGGCTCCAGCCTTTTCATTCTAATCAAGCTAATTTCCCTATTGCACATTTAATGCGGCGTGGTGCAGGTGGCCTTTTAATATCATTGCACTTCGAGAGCAGTATTTAATGCTCTCGCCGTCTCAGTCTTGCCAACGAACACAGAGCCTCTTAGCAAAAATAGGCTTTCTCAACAACTCCCACCCGTAGAAAGCATGAGCGATATTTTCCTGCTTAGACAGCACATTCGGCAATCCCAGCAAGCGAGCATGCCACCACGTTCTCTGCCCTGCTTGCCAATCAACAAACATTCCAACCACGCCAGGTGTAAATCTAGAGCCTGGAGAGATTTAGGCTGGACGTTAGGGACATTCTTTACCACGAGGGTAGTGAAGTACTGGAACAGGTTGCCCAGAGAGGTGGCAGAGGGGCCCCACGCCTGGAGATAGGCCAGATTAAACTTGATGGAGCCCTGANGGTTGGTGAGTGGACCCTTCAAGGGTCTCTTCCAAAGCAGTGCACGAAGGTACTCAGAATGATAGAGCAGCTCTGCTACGAGGACAGGCTATGAGCTTTGGGGCTCTTCAACCTGGAGAAGAGAAGGCTTCCAGACGACCTTATAGTAGCCTTCCAGTATCTAAAGGGGGCCTACAGGAGGGCTGGGGAGGGACTATTCACAAAGTCTTGTAGTGACAGGACGAGGGGGAATGGGTTTAAGCTGGCAGAGGGGAGATTTAAACTGGATGTTAGGAGGACGTTCTTTACAATGAGGGCTGTGAGACACTGGAATGGATTGCCAAGGGAGGTTGTGGTTGCTCCCTCCCTGGAGGTGTTCAAGCCAAGGTGGGATGAGGCTTCGAGCGACCTGTTCTAGTGGGAGGTGTCCCTGCCTACGGCAGGGGTTTGGAACTGGATTATCTTTGAGTTTCCTTCCGACCTAAACCATTCTATGGTTCTATGATTATTCTAATTAGTGATGGAACAAGAGGGAATGGCCTTAAGCTGTGACTAGGTAGGTTTAGACTAGATATGAGGAAAAAAAATTCACAGAAAGAGTGGTCAGACATTGGGATGGTCTGCCCAGGGATGTGATTGAGTCACCAGCCCTGGATGTGTTTGAAAGTTGTTTGGATGTGGTGCGTGGGGATATGGCTTAGGGTGTAACAGTAGGGATATGAGTCAGACTTGGCAATCCTGAGGGTCTTTGCCAACCTGAATGTTTCTGTGATTCAGTGATTCTATGAAATCTTTGGTTCCTCACTTGCCACTGAGGCTTATGCTTTTCAGCCACAGCAATATTTATTTTCAAGTGTTCCTAAACCTCTTATACACAGGCAATGTTTAGAAATATGAATGTTAACTGAGGAGGCTTCAGCATCACTGATGGCAAACTCTCCTTGCAGACTCAATGCTTCACCACTGCCGATCGTCTTAACATATCTGTCCATTGCCAGCTGGGAGAGAACAACTCTACGCCTGTGTGGATAGAAAATTTCATACCACTTGCAAATAGTGAGTACTCATCTGTCTCAAAGCCTCTGAAGCTTTGGATGTGCTGGAACATGTCCAGAGAAGGGCCACGAGGATGATCAGAGGGCTGCAGCACCTCTCCTATGAGAACAGACTGAAAGAGTTGGGGCTGTTCAGTCTGGAGAAGAGAAGGCGACCTTCTTGTGGCCTTCCAGTATCTGAAGATACAAGAAAGCTGGGGAGGGACTTTTTAGGATACCAGGTAGTGACAGGACTAGGTGGAATGGAGCAAAGCTGGAGGTGGGGAGATTCAGATTGGATGTAAGGAGGAAGTTCTTCAGCATGAGAATGGTGAGACCCTGGAATGGGTTGCCCAGGGAGGTGGTTGGGGTCACATCCCTGGAGGTGTTTGCAGCCAGGCTGGATGAGGCTGTGGGCAGCCTGATCTAGGGTAGGGTGTCCCTGCCTGTGGCAGGAGGTTTGGAACTAGATGATCCTTGTGGTTCCTTCCAACCCTGAATGATTCTATGATTTTGTAATGATAAGTAACTTCTCCTCCCCATGCATCACCCATAGCTGGTTTTATACTTGTGTATTTCCCTTGTCCTGTGCTATGACCAGCAGAGATGATTTACTCCTGCCACTTGCACCTCCAATAAGCAGTGTCACAGCAGCCACTTACATCCCTGGCCTGTATCTGTGACACTTCTACATACGAGTGCTTTGCACTATGAGTTCTGGCTTCAAACACGACTCATAGACATCTTAGATGACTTCCTAAGAAAGGCATACTGAAAGGAGGAGGGAGGGAAAGTCTTACTGCTGTTCCCCTGTCCCTCCTACCAGCCATGTGCTTCCACCCTCCTTTCAGCCAGTTTTGGCATGCACCAGTCCTTGCTGAAAGGGTTCAAATCACTAATCCAGCAGGAAAAACATCTGCCTGTATCCTTTCTGTGCTGGGCCTGTGCACTTATCTTGTCTCATGAAGATGTCCAATAGAGCTGTTGCAAGGTGAGTCCTAGGAAGGCATGTCTGGAGTCAAGGATTGGGAAGGACCAGCCTAGACAGTCTGTGTAACTCCATCCCCTTGTGGCTGTAGCTCTATGAAAAAACAGTTAGGAAGCCTCTGTCTTGCCAGAAATCTCCATTCCTGTCCCAAGAATTGCCTTGTGGATCACACCTACAAAGTAGGACACATGGATGTGTTTGATTGCACTGACTGTAGGGACCACTCTCACAGGCTCACAGGAGGAGCTGCCTTTGATGTGGTTTGGAGACAATAGGCCTTTAGCTATCAGGAGCAGCAAGGAGGAGGAGGAACAGAGGCAAGGAGCTCGCTAACCACCTTGTGTGGCTGTAGCTGGTTGGAATCTGTCAGCACAGCCAAGGCACCACTGCTGCACTGAGCTTTGTGGTGGAGTCCTGTTCTGGACAGACACTGTGGAGGAATCAGTTCTGCTCCTTCTCTTTTTCCAGTAAAACTGAGGCCTCCGGGAAATCTTCAGCTTGTTAGTGGAAATGAGAACACCTACAACTTAACGTGGAGCCTGAATATTTCCTCTCACTATTTGGATGGGGAGAGGGAATATCAAGTTCGCTACCGAACCACGAGTCAGTCCTGGGAGGTGAGTACAGAAGGAAGTACAGGGACCTGTCACTGCTTGAATCCTGATCTCTTTATGTCACCCGGGACTTCTGCTTTCACAAAGAAACCCAGATAGCTCCAAGACAGATTTGAAAGAGATTAAAAAACACAAACAAGCAAACAAAACCAAAGAATACTCTTCCATCAGAGTGGATGAGCAGTGCATGAGCTTTAAAAATCTGAGCAAAGTCCTCTCTTAGGGCAAGAACCTTGAAAGAGGTGGGTATGTGAGGCTGCAAACAGGGTTACTGATGGTACTTTGGTTTTGCCTTATTCTCAGGAGGGCAGGAACTTCACCATTGTGCAGGACCAGATGTGGGTGGTGCTTGAGAGCCTCACACTCAACTCGAAATACGAGGCAGCTGTCCGTGCACGGCCAAGTGCCGCAAGTACCTGCAAAGGCGTCTGGAGCGACTGGAGCAAGCCAATACTGTGGAGGACACAGGCTGACAGTAAGCATCACTCAGGCATTTGGACTTGGAGGGGAGGGAAAACAATGTAGCAGAGCTGAAGCAGGCTGAGAAACTGGAGTAAGATGGGCAGGGAGGATTATTATGTTGACCAAAGAACAATAGTGAGGTTGGAAATTGCCTGATCCTCCTAATATGCTAGGTCAGGCTAGCTCAACATGGCTTAAGAGGAAAGGCTACCTGAACCCAACACAGGCTTCCTGACTTCCAGAAGCCAGGAAAAAAACACAAGATGTAAATCAAGGACCACTTTCTCAGGGCTTTAAGGCTGCAGAAGCAGCGGCCAGGACTGGCATTTTGCCAGGTTCTAATGTGACCTAGGAACATAAATGGAGCTTTCTAAACTGGCCCAGTCCATTGAAGTCACTGAGCAGTGAAATGTAGTGAGAGAGAGTGCTCAGCTCCTGAACTGAGGCACACCTGAGCCTAGGAAGCAAAGTCTCACAGAGAATGGAAAAGACTTGGATGCATGTTAAGCATTTCCCAAAAGGGTCTGCTGAGGCTTCCATCAGTCATTGCTGTGAACCACAGCGTGGGGGACACCTCCAGCCTTGCAAGACAGCGCCCTGAGCAAGTCCGTTCAGTGAGTCATTGGTGGTGGCCTCCGTCATTTCTTTTCTGAAAAATAAGCAGGTAGAGGTTGTTCCTTCTCATGTCAGCCCCTCTCTGCCCCTGCTCAGCCCCTCCCTGTTGTGCCTGGTGCCGGTATAAACAGAGAAGCTATGTTTAGAAAGGGCACCGTGTTGCTGTGGCGATCAAATTTTGACAGTGTGTGATGTCAATGAATAGGATACAGCCGCAACCAGTTGTCAGGGCAACCAAGACCCAAAGATAACCAGGGTACCAGAGGCAGAAGAGACAAAGTGATCTGAGCAGCATCTCAAGGACAGGCAAAGAATGAATGTCCTAAAAATGTATCCTCCGTCTTTTGTTTCACTCTGCTCCCTCACAACTACTCCAGAGATGCTCTGCAGGCCCAGACCAAGGCACACTAGGGATGGAAGGAAGTGAGGGGGCAGGCAGAGGAGACAGTCTCCAGAATAGGAAGACCAAGCAAATGTACACTGAGGAGACACATATGAAAGAGATAAAGAAAAGTTTGAGATGATGCCAGGCAAGGCTGAGCAGTGCTGGCATCACTGTCAATGAGGGAAGTCAGTCTTTTTTTTTCCTAACCCTGCAATCCAATTACTAAAATATGGTGGAAAACTGTAACTCTCTCAGCCTCTTAGTACTTCCCTGAACTTCTCCAAAGAAAAGAGCCAACCCCTTGAGCCCTAGCCTTCTCCATCCTTGGTCCTCCTTCCTTTCCAAAAACCCATGAATCCTATGGCTCTATCTTTCCCCCATAATTCTGTTTCAAGTCTCTAGTTCCGCCTAAGCTGAATTTGCTTTCCTTTGCAACAAGACAGACAGGTTGATAAACACTTCCACCAGTAGACTGTGGCACTTCATCTGTGGCAACCTCCAGCTGTGGTGCAGTTATGAGCAGGGAGTTCAAGCTGTTCAGCACAAATTATCTATTGAGCAATGTCAAGTAGCTTCTGAAACGCAGATCAGCTCGAAGGCATCCTAAGTTACACAGCAGAACTCCATTACCTGGCCTGTATAATTGACACAATAAAATATAATTATCCTGGGCTGCGTTCTCTTATTGTAATACATTATTGCATTATATTACTGCAATCTTATAATATTATATAACCACTTTGATTACTTTTAACAGCTCCTCAGAATTCTGGCTGAATTTTCACAGCCACCTCCTTGTTCTCTTTCGTCTTGCAGAAACATCCCGGACAGTCCTGCCTGTCCTTGTAGTGAGTACCTGCATCTTTGTGGTCATTGGCACTGCCTTCCTTATTAACTTATGGACTCCAAAATGGTAAATGGCAATCAAGTTTTCCTCTCTGTTCCTCTTCTGTGTCTTGTGTGTGTTCTAAAACCTGGGTCATTTTCTGCTTGGCATTATTCAGGGTAGAAAGTGACTTTAAAACATGGTTTGTAGCTCAACCCTTTCACATTTTTCTGGGGACATATATCACCACCCAAGATGATGTGGTTCCACCACCATCATCATGTTGTGCCTTGCCCCTGTGACCTGGTGCCATGCCTTGGCTGAATTAAAAATAGCTGCCTCGGTATTTCTGTGGCCCAGGGGTTAAATTGATGTTCCCTGGCAAGGATGCACCAAAATTGCCTCTCAAACAGAGTGCCACTGGGTTGAGCACTCCCTCCCTAGGGAGGAACAAGCAAGCCTAGGTACCACTACCTTCTCATTTAAACACTCCAGTAAGAGTTCAGGTGACATTTGGTCTATAGGTCAAACTCTTGAGTGAGAAGCACAATTCTTCCTCTTCCTGGCCTGTCCACTCCTGAAGCATCTCATCACATGCTGGTAGACACCTACATGGTGCTATAAAGATTTCTCTGCCAGCTTTTCTACCCAGACACTGCTTTTGGTCAGGACAGAAAGTGTCTCACAATGTTACCTTGTGCAGTAAAAGAGGGTGACCTGCCAGAATGGCAAGGTTAGGAATGGCAGCAGGTTTCCTCATCTCAGGACAAGGAGAAGGAAGCAGAGTGCTGATGTTCATGGCAGGGGGCCAGGAAAAATGTTCTCAGGGATGAAGCAGCAGAGGCTGGCTGGTTTCTCTGTAAGCAAAGAAAGAGAAGCATGTTCAAAGTAGAGAGATACCAAGAAAGTCACCGGTCACTGTGCTTTACCTTGAGTCATAACATAAAGCTAAGGAAGTGCTAGCTATGTGGCACAGAGAGAGATAGGAAAACCTCCTTTCTCCACAGAGTATAATTAACCTAAGGCAACTGGACGGAGAATAATGCTGAGGTAAGATCCAAGAAAGGATTAGACATGCATGAATAAAAATAGCATCTGCAGTGATGTAAGGTAGTTTATATGCAAGAACCAGCAAATTCTGATGCTTCAGAGAGTACACTCATTGCCTCCAAAGGTCAAGAGGGTCTTTCCTCAGAGCATCCCACAGCAAAGCTTCAGAAAAGAGCTGACAGGATTAGTCAACATCTCTGAGGGACTGAGAAGCAGATCAGATAACTTCATGCCACCTCACGATGACGACACACTGGTTCCAATGAAGACCTCAAGACTGATGCAGGGCATACTTGGAAGGCTTGCATAGCCAGTGTGTCCTTGCTATACCATGCAGCATCTTGCTAAATGAGCAGAAGTTTGTGTCACAGCTTTGCCAGTAATGGTCCTACTCAAGCCATGTGGTCCTGTGAGTCCCTGTGGTGGCAGCAAAAAAAAAAATAAAAAATTAATGGGCAGCTCACAGCAGCTGGAGCTCAGAAACAAGGGAAACCTGCCCAGCTTGTCATCAGGACAGGGCCTTAGAAGGAGAGGTTGAGGTGACCAGCCAAGGCAGGGAGGAAACAAGTGAAGTGTTGGTTGTTCTTCCCTAGGGAAAAAGCTGAGGGCAGTGTTTTCCCATGCCACATGTAACCATTTCATCTCTATTCATCTCATCCACCAGCTACTGCATTTCAGTAGCTCACTTCAGAGCAAGGAGACCACTCAGACTTGTTCCTATTTTGCCTTTCCCCCACATCAGGGTAGCAGCCATAAGCTGTGATGCTCTTTCCTGCCCCCACCACAGCTACAGAGGGGTTAAGATTATGCCCTGCTTTATTCCTACTCCTTGTTCTCTTTTCTCAAGGTTTAAGAAGATCCTGAAAATTCACATCCCAGACCCCGAGAAGTTCTTTCCCCCACTTGTTTCAGTTCATGGAGGTGACATTCAGGTATGGAGTTGGGGCTGGAGCCATGTAATTATGATGGAGAAATGAGGGGAAGCAGGGTCTGGCTGCACATGTGTGGGATGAGCACTCAGTTGGCAGACCTACATGTGCCTGTAGCATCAGCTGCTGAGTTTTTCTCTGTACAAGTTTTATTTTCTGACCTTCTAAAACCTGAGCTCAGCTGAGAAATCTCTAGTTACAGAACTGAGAAATGGCAAACCACTAAAACCTCAGCACCCTGCTTCCATGACAGGGAACCTGAGTGAAAAGAAGGGACTTCCTGACCTCTCAGACCTCCTTCTACCCTGCATTGGTCCCCCTCAGGCTCCTCTGGGCTGCTCAGCTTTTCCCTAGATCTCCTATTGCATTCCTCTCCTCCTGGCTGTGAGCCTTTCCTCTGCTCTTAATGTGAATTGTCATTACACTGGATGGCACTTATCTGTCTTCTGCATTCTTGTTGTCTCTTTCCCTTCTTTCTCCACCCTCACTCTCTCCCTTCCCCTAATCTCTCTGTGCATATGGGTAGCTGCAAGGAGACAATTTCCACTCTGCGCAGTATTAAAGGCAGTGTCAAATCCAAAACGTGGGAGGTGATGCCAAAGGGCATCTTGCTTTAAGAAGGATGGAAAAAAACTGCAGAGGGTCCAGAGGACAGCAAAGCTTTGGAAAATTCTAAATGTAAAAAAAAGTCTTGGAAAGCCTATAATTACAGAGGGAGAGTGCAGAATAGGAGTGCAGGGGTGTGCAGCAGGCACTAAAGATACTTTCTCAGTGCAGAAAGAAGCAGGAAAAAATTGCTTTGCTGACCATAAAGGCAATGAAATTGACTGTTATCAAAAACAGGTTGTTTTAAAGGATAATAATGCACTGCAGGATGTCAGTCATAGAGAGTTTGGAAATCTCAAGGAGTCTGGAAGAGAATCATAGAATCATAGAATGGTTTAGGTTGGAAGGCACATCAAAGATCATCCAGTTCCAACCCCCTGCCATAGGCAGGGACACCTCCCGCTAGATCAGGACGCTCAAGACCTCATCCAACATGGCCTTGAACACATCCAGGGAAGGAGCAGCCACAACCTCCCTGGGCAACCTGCTCCAGTGTCTCACCACCCTCACTGGAAAGAACTTCCTTCTAACATCCCGTTTAATTCTCCCCTCTGCCAGTTTAAACCCCTTACCCCTTGTCCTGTCATTACAAGAGCTTTAGAGCACTTTAGACAAGAAATCTACACAGAAACTTGTTCAGCACCTAGGAATAGGTTGTGTGAGACACATCTCAGTACTGCTTTCAATGTTTCTACCTTCACTTCATCTTACAGACCTCCTATGTTTTTTTCTTCCTTCCACTCTAACCTTCTGTCTTCTGCTTCCCCCTCCAAAAATCTCAAAGCATAGGTTTGCAAGACCTGCTCTGTCAAAGTGGCAGAAAGATAGACCCTCTCTGAAAATCCTGCAGCTGAGACATCATTACTGTGAGTTTTCCTCCCTACCACCTCCAGCAGCTCTTGCTTGGAGAGAGAAAAGTCATGCAACTGCTCTGGGTGCCCAGGAAAGGAAACCTTTGGTTCCTCACTGAGTGTTATAATTTGGGCTTAACAGTCTCTTTCCTGCATTTTTTCCCCATCAGAAATGGCTCTCCTCCCCATTCTCCACATCTTCCTCCTGCGTGAACAGCACAACCCCAGAGATCTCCATGCTCGAGGTGATGCAGAAGAATGACCAGGAATCCCAGTTGCTACTTTCCAAGGGAACCCTGGCTCCTGATCCTCCCAAAGAAACCAGTGGGCACTCTGTATCCAGCTGCTTCACCAACCAAGGCTACTTCTTCTTCCATCTTTCCAACTCTTTTGAGATTGAGTCCTGTCAGGTTTACTTCACCTATGAGCCTTTCACCCAGGAGGGTAGTGGCAGCGAGGACGGAGAGTCTTACCATGCTCTCCCCTCTCCAGACCTCTGCACACTGGCAAAGGACATGCCTGTGCTGTCCCACAACTTTCTCCACTGTATCAAGGCAAGCCAGGGCTTCCAAAACAGCTCCTGTGCGAATGAGCCAGAAAGTGAAGCCCAGGGGTACATGGTTATTTCTTCAGCTCTTTGTTCAAGTGAAGGCACCTCACCAACAGAAGCTCTGAAACAGGATGAGAAGGTGATGGGCAAAGCAGCTTTCCATCCTGATGAACCCCTGTGCCATCTGGACACTGACTTTCCTGATCCACCAGACCTGCAGGACAGTGATATTATGGATGTAGCAGAGGGGAGTGTGGAGGCAGGCCCTCCAGCTGACCCCTGCACACCAGCAGCACATGCTACCTCTTCTTTTGCTCAGCCTCAACCTCCACAGCAAAGCCAGGATAAGGACCCAGGCAGAACAACCTTCTCTAGCCAAGTGCCAAACACTGGTGCCTACCTTTCTCTGAGGGACCTCCAAAGCCAGTACAGCCATCGCTCTGTCTAGGATTTGCCTGGAGGAAACCCACAGGTAGAAAAGGCTTTCTCTGCAGGGAGAGTTATGTGGACAGGTTTTTTTCTATTGAGAACATGAATGACTTCTGCATCAAACCCATTGGGATTGTTCTTTAACGAGGCTGAAGAACACAGTTACTGTAGAGGGCTGCAGAACCAGAAAAGTGATAGGAGGGATGTGGTATAAATTCATGGATGGTTACATGGGTAGCACCAGGTGCCAAGGTAAAGAGTTGGTGAAACAGATCACTGGAAATGAGAGGACATTTTGCACGGATAATGCAGCTAGTGGACAGTAAAGCAACACATGGAGAACGATAAAGGCACATCGAAGATGTTCAGTGGCTACACAGCTAGTGGAGAGAGAGAAGCCTGGCATACAGGCCAACAAGAACTCACCTTTACAACTGAACCTGTTTCTCTGCTATTGCTGTATGTGATAGCACAGAAACCACACCGCTCAAGCAGCATCCCAAACCTCACCAGCATTTTCTTTCCTCCCCAGCTCCCAGCAAGGCAGCTGTGCAAGCACTTCCATGCTCTGTATCTCGGTGTAAAATAGCACTCAGCTTTGAGGCTGAGCAGGCACATGATCCATTTGCCTCACCCCAGCCTAAAAACCTCTAGTGGGAGGGAGAAATGAGTGAAGAGGTGGCCACGAGGTTTTGTACAAGGTATAGCAACCAGAGACAAAAACGAAACGGACAAAAAGATCTCCTTATGGGTGTCTTTTTTTTTTCTGTCATGCCTCCACTTCATGTTCTAATCAGAGATTACATTCTAGGCTTCTTGGTCCAGCTTTAGACTCAAGTCTCTAAGGTCAGCTCAGAGACACCACCATGTCAGCTGTATAAGCAGTGTGGCATCAAAAAGAAATCCCCATCACTGGCTAAAAATATTGGGGAAATCCCCTTCCCTCCCCCCTCTTTTCTCCTCCAGGTTTGATGATGGCAGTGAAAAGAAGGCACACAATTTCCCATTCTTGCTGCAATATTTTTCATGAAATCGAAAGTCTCTCTGCCCTGCTGGCAAAACACAGCTCTTTGACTACGATAAGATGATAACTCCATCCCACATCCTGTGTCAGTGGAAAACATCACAACGGTGCTGCCCATTCCTTCCACTGCTCAAGGGAAACCATTGCCTAAGTAGTGGCAAAGATGTGGTGAAGGAGCCCAGAAAGGCACAAATCAGCACCTTCCCTGAAGAGAAAACCTCAATCCATTCACAAAGAATGGGGGGTAGCAAACCCAACTTCTTTTTGGTTTTTTTTTTTTCCTTTTTTTTTTTTCCTCTCTACATTTGCTGATCTGGGTTGAGAAAAATCAGCAGACCATGATAAGGCAATAAGGCAAAGGAAGATGCACTGCTCTGGTTACATCTATCCCTGCATTCAACACCTGCCCTCTCTGTCTGCTTTCTTGTCATATTTCTGGGCTATTCAGCAGTGGGAAAAATCCAACTCTGTGTCAAAGATTTTTCTTCTAAGAGTTTTTATATCAAGGACATCAAACTTGTAGGCACTTCTCTCACCCCTGTGAGTATCACCCAGAACTAATTCTTCCCTACCTCTGTCTGTACATGTGTCAAGCTTCCCTTCTCTACCAGCCCCACACTATCCAAGCTTCCCCTCTGTACCAGCCCCACAC
>VWZI01023950.1:86779-114987 GCA_013396835.1 Psilopogon haemacephalus | reverse complement strand
CTTCCCTTCCTTCCCTTCCTTCCCTTCCTTCCCTTCCTTCCCTTCCTTCCCTTCCTTCCCTTCCTTTCCTTTCTTTCCTTTCTTTCTTCCTTTCCTTTCTTTCTTCCTTTCCTTTCTTTCTTTCTTACCAGTTAATTTGCATCTTATCAGTGGGGAACTAGAAGTGTTTGGAAAAGGATGAAAGCAAATCCATAATGAAACTGTATGAGTGAAGTAATTTCCATTTTCTTTCGGCCTCAGAGGGCACTGTAGGGAAAGTGTGGGGGTGGCTGGGTGCTGCTGCAGACGCTGCGCTGGTGATAAGGCCGGGAGAGAAGCCCCAGGCAAGGTCCATCCACCAGTGGCTTCTTCCCTTCCCACCACGCCGTCTTAGACTCACCTCTGGTGCTCCATCCACCCTGGCAGCACCCCCTTAGGTTAGATAGGACCCTGGGCAAACACCCTCCTACGTCTTTCTTCCCTGCTGCCACAAGCAATCTGTTACTCCTCCCCTCGAACCACCTTCCACCCACGTACCAAACCAGAACTGTAAGTAACGCCCTCTTTCCCCTTCCCTCCCCACGGGTCTGTTTTTGTCGTGGGTGGAAAATGCTCTCTGCCAGAGATCTGGTCACCCCTGAGTTTGGCTTTGATACCCAAGCTCTTGGATACCTTTTAGGGCCACAGTTTGGAAAGCAATGCTTGCAGATCTATTGTGTTTTTCATTTGCATATAATTGCACATGTGCGGGTGGGAAGGGGCTATTTGCTTCCCACTTGCTTTGATATGACTCCTTTCCTAAGAGGACTGCTTCCTTCCCTTCCTGCTCCCGGCCTCCTACGCATCCAGCGATGAGAAATGCTGCAGAAAACTGACCAGCTACCAACCCGCCCACCTGAGAAGGAGGAGCACTAGCAGCCGCAGCAGCACATTTCTCTCTCAGCTTTTTAAACACAGTTAAAAAGAGCTGTAGCGTGGGTGGAAATCGCTGTAGGGAGTGTGTGTGGGAATGGGGCCAGAAGAAAGTGAATTTTCTCTTGATAGGACAGTTAACTTCTAGTGGACCAGAAAAATCCCCCAAGGGTATCTTCCTGCTGAGGGTGTTTTTGGATGTATAATTAGTTTTAAAGGATGAGGTCCAGAATGAAACTGAGTTTCTTTGTCCCTGGTAGCACAAGTGGTGGAACTGTGGCAGGCAGCACTCTGCTCAGGGAAGCTTGCTTAGCAAGTGATTTTTTTTTTTTTTTCATCTACTCAGCAAATGATGTTTTATTGCATCCTGTTGTGCCATCACATCTCTTGTTCTGCTCATGATGCATGGTGCTTGATTCTGTGAGAGCCAGAGCTGCCTGTATGTAGGAAGAGAAAGAGGCACGTGGTTGTCACACAGTATAGCTATGTATTTCACAATATCATCGCTGTTGGACTTCTTGAAATAGCACGATCCCAGAATATCAGTTAATTCAAGATTTACTCTAAATTTGTGCTTCTATGAGAGATTAAATTCAAGCTTATTTATGTGGAAAAGGGTGTTATTTGCGGTGCTTTGCTTGTATTATATGGAAATAGCAGTGAAACTAGTACAGGAAAATAGAACTTGTAAGACTAGTGGTGTACAGTGCAAAGTGCAGCTGCTGCTGTTGCTTAAGCAATCTCACAGATAGACTCCCAGAACCAAGGGTACAGAACAGTTTTCAGGTCCTGATTTGGTTTGCCTTAGCTATCTGGAATACAGGTTTTACAATGTGTAATCCCAATGCTGTCCTAATTTGAGATAGTTACATGTGTTCTTCTCAATCAAAAACTCTGCCTAGAAATTTATTTTGATTGGATTTCTCAGTAGCATCTGACTTTCCATCTATATCACTGATCATACAATCACAGAAAGGTTTGGGTTGGAAGGGACCTTGAAGATCATCTAGTTTCAACATTCTTGCCATGGGCAGGGACACCTCCTACTGGACCAGGTTGCTCAAGACCCCAGCCAACCTGGCTTTTAATGCTTCTAGGCTTAGAGCCTCCATAACTTCTGTGGGCAACCTGTTCCAGTGCCTTACCACTCTCATCACAGGGATGAATTCCTTCCTAACATCTAATCTAAATTGAGCTTCTTCCAGTTTGGAGCTGTTATCTCTCATCCCATCACCACATGCTTCTGTAAAAAGTTCTTTTCCAGCACTCCTGTAGGCCCTCTTGCTTCATATTCTTTCAAGATGTATTCTTTAATGGTCCAGATACATTAACAGCCAATCAATGAACTGTGACTCTCATGCTTTTAAGGCATGTGATTTTCTCCTACTGAGACAATATTTGGCTGAACTTAGCCCTGTACGGTAACTTCCTTCATGGAACACTAGTATGAAATTGTGTCAGAAGGCAACTTGCCTTCCAGCAGTTGGCCAGCCTCTTTTCTCAGACCAGGACCACACAGATAAAGTGCAGTAGGAAACTGGTCTCACTCACTTCAGTGCCTCCTCTTCCCCTGACAGCCTATCTCCTGTAGCTCAGGAGATCTTACCCTAGAGCAAGAATTTAAAATGCAGGCTTAATCCCTACAGTGATCAGCTCAGAAACAAGGGAATTTGTGAATAAGGCTAATTAACACATCTGCATGTGACACAACATAAGAATCAGCTGATGGACTTCTGTTAGAGCAGGATGAATAGAGATATAACCTCAATGGAACTTATTATCCTGATGATTTAGAAAGCTTTGTTATAAATGGTGATTAATACTTTATGTCTTTATAACCTTATAAGACAAGAAGGACATGGAACTGTTGGAGCGAGTCTGATGGTGGGTCACAAAAACAATCAGAGGGCTGGAGCAGCTCTGCTATGAGGACAGACTATGAGAGCCTGGAGAAGAGAAGGCTTTGAGGAGACCTTGTTACTGGCCACTCTCTGAAGGGGGCCTACATGAGGGCTGGGGAGAGACTATTTACAACATCTTATGATGACAGGACGAGGACTAATGGCTTTAAACTGGAGAAGGGGAGATTTAAACTGGGTGTTAGGAAGTTCTTTCCAGTGAGGGGGGAAAGACACTGGAACAGGTTTCCCAGGGAGGTTGTGGCTGCTCCCACCCTGGAGGTGTTCAAGGCCAGATTGGATGAGGCCTTGAGTGAGCTGTTCTAGTGGGAGGTGTCCATGCCTATTGCAGGGGGTTGGAACTGGATGATCTTTGAGGTCATATCCAACCTAAACCATTCTATGATTCTATGAACCTTCCATTGAATCTTGTGTAACTCATAATCATCATCTGCTGATGTTAGGTAGCAGCCCTGAGGATGAATAATACTCCAGCCAGAATAGAATAGAATAGAATAGAATCATCCAGGTTTGAAGAGACCTCCAAGATCATCCAGTCCAACCTGTCACCCATCCCTATCCAATCGACTAGACCATGGCACTAAGTGTTCCATCCAGTCCTTTCTTGAACACCTCCAGGGATGGTGACTCCACCACCTCCCTGAGCAGCCCATTCCAATGGCAAATCACTCTCTCTGGGAAGAACTTCCTCCTCATATCCAGCCTGTACCTCCCCCGGCACAACATGAGACCATGTCCGTTTGTTCTGTTGCTGGTTGCCTGGGAAAAGAGACCAACCCCCACCTGGCTACAGCCTCCCTTTAGGTAGCTGTAGAGAGCAATGAGGTCACCCCTGAGCCTCCTCTTCTCCAGGCTAGACAATCCTCCCCAGCTCTCTCAGCCTCTCCCCATAGGGCTTGTGCTCCAGGCCCCTCACCAGCTTCGTCATCCTTCTCTGGGCATGCTCCAGTACCTCAATATCTCTCCTGAATTGAGGGCCCAGAACTCCCTTGTCCTGCTGGCCACACTATTCCTGAGACAGGCCATGATGCCATTGGCTCTCCTGGCCACCTGGGCACACTGCTGGCTCATGGTCAGCCTACCAGCACCCCCAGGTCCCTCTCTGCCTGGCTCCCCTCCAGCCACTCTGTTCCTGTGGCGCTGCCTGAGGTTGTTGTGGCCAAAGTGTAGAGCCCTACACTTAGCCTTGTTAAATCTCATCCCATTGGCCTCTGCCCACCCATCCAGCCTGCCAAGGTCCCTCTGCAGGTTCCTCTTACCCTCCAACAGATTGACAGCTGTTCCTAGCTTGGTGTCATCTGCAAACTTACAGATGATGAACTCGATCCTCTCGTCCAGGTCATCAATAAAGATATTGAATAGGATGGGGCCCAGCACTGGTCCCTGGGGCACACCACTAGTGACTGCTCGCCAACTGGATGTGGCATCATTCACCACCACTCTCTGGGCCTGGCCCTCCAGCCAGTTCTTGACTCATTTCAGAGTGGATCTGTCCAAGCCACGAGCTGCCAGCTCTGCCAGGAGCTTGTTTTGGCAGATGGTGTCAAAGGCTTTGCTGAAGTCCAGGTAGACTACATCCACAGCCTTCCCCACATTCACCAGGCAGGTAACCTGATTATAGAAGGCGATCAGGTTGGTCAGGCAGGACCTGCCCTTCCTAAACCCATGCTGATTCCTTGGCCATCTTGTAAGTGCTGTGTAATTGCACTCAAGATGACCTTTAAAACATTGCAGCAATTCGTTTGGCAGCAGCATTTTGAAGCACTGTTGCCTCACGTCTCTCATTTAGAATTGGTTCAGTTAACTTCAAAGGTAGTGCTTTTCCTACCTCTTATATCAATGAATGCACATCAGATTTTAAATGCAGGTTATACTCTCCTCTTGCCAACTACTTGTAGCCTGAAATTTCTCTTCTATGTTCCATTGTGATAAGAATTATATTATTCCAGAAACAGTGAGAGGGAAACAAACAAACAAACAAACCACTAAACAACAAAACATTTTGGAAAATTAAAAGTCTATTTTAGGAGCTCAGCCCCATATGTAACATTCCCAATGGCCTCCCTGTTTTATCTGTTGTCGAGATGGAATGTCACATGCTTTGGTCTTGAGCCATCTAGTCCTGAATCCTTCCTTCTTAGGGGTTGCAGTAAACATCTTCTTACCTCACTTTGTTTCAGTCAAAATCACAGTGAATTAAGCATAAAGGCACTTGATAGTAATTAGTAGCTTTCTGGCAGTGCAGGGATTTGAGTGGCACTGAGAGCACCTCGGATGTTTATTTTAAGAGTTTGTTGCTCCAAATTAAAGTGAGGATCTTCAGCAGGGCAGTTGGGCTGACAGTGTGACAGTCAGTATCTTATTAAACAGATGTGTGTGTATTCAAACCTTTCCACGTTACTCATCTGATGCCCCACACAGGTACTAATTTGTGCTTCAAAAGATCTGCATTTGATTTGAAAAGTTGCTATTAAGAATGTTTTTTTTTCCAAAAAATCCTTCTATTTAACTAAATTCTGGAGTACAAATAAAACCAATCATAAAATAATGCCTTTGAAGAATGTTGCCTAGGGAAAGAACTCATTTAATGTTACTGATGATGCAGCTGATCAGAGAAATTAAAAATGAGGAGAAAAAAAAATAAGTAGGCAAAATAAGTCACAGAATCACATAGAATGGTGGGGTTTGGAAGGGACCTCTGGAAATCATCTAGTCCAGCCCCCAACCCCTGCTAAAGCAGGATCATACTGAGTTGGTTTGCAATCTTTTCAGGGAAGGAGACTCCGCAACGTTTCTGGGCACTTTCATCCAGTGTTCTGGCATCCTCACTGCAAGGAAGTTTTTTTTCATGCTCAGATGGAACTTGCTGTGCTCTAGTATGTGCCCATTGTCCCTTGTCCTGTTGCTGGGCACTACCAAGAAGAGGCCATCCCCATCCTCTTGACCCTGCATTAAAAAGATCCCCTCTCAGTCTGCTCTTTTCCATGCTAAACAGCCTCAGGTCTCTCAGCCTGTCATGGAGATGCTCCAGTCCCCTCAGTGTCTTTGTAGGCTCTGCTGGACTCCCTTCAGACTCTCTTGAACTGAGGAGCCCCAAAATGGACACAGTAATTCAGATGGATTTAATCTAGGGCACAGTAGAGGGGGAGGAGGACCTCCCTTGATCTGCTGGCCAAACCCTTCTTAATGCACCCCAGGAACAAGAGCACACCCTGGCTTTGTGGCAACAAGAGCACATTGCTAGCTCATGCTGAATTTTTTGTCCATCACCACTCCCGGGTTCTTCTCTGTGGAACTGCCTTGCATCACTCTCTAACCTGTACTGGTGCAGGGAGTTTTCCCTTCCCTGGAGCAGAACTCTATGCTTGCCCATGTTGAACTTCATGAGGTCCCCTAATAGAGTCCTTTAAGCTATTGAAAAACCCCACCAAATCTAACTGATTGCTGCTTGTCTGTTCTCTGTGTGTCAGTATCAGTGACGAGTCTCCAACTTGGGCTATTTGGGAACAAATGCTTGCTGGAGTGCAATTCAGTTCACCAGCTCTGTAATTATTAACCCAGTGGGAAAGACATGCAGCAAGTCAGAAGGGGAAGTGTTTTTTACAAAGGAATAGGGTCATCCTGCAATGTAAACACTTAAAATGGAAGTGACAGTGGCAGAATACTTGGTTCCTGGAGCCCCCATTCAGTGTACTTTCTCAGGGATTCACTGCACAGTGAAGGAAGGCAATGGCAGCCATGGTATGGCATAACATAGATCTAAGTTCTTCATAAGGAAATATGTAGTCTCTGGTATTGCTAGTTCCCACTATTCCTCACTGTGGGAAGAAACAACCCCAGGTATCAGTTTAGGTTGGGGAGTGACCTGTTGGAAGGCAGTGAAGGGGAAAAGGATCTGGGGTCCTAGTGGATGGGAGGTTGACCATGAGCCAGCAGTATGCTCTGGTGGCCAAGAAGACCAGTGCCATTCTGGGGTCTATTAGAAGGGCTGTGGTTAGTAGGTCGAAAGAGGTTCTCCTGCCCCCTGCCCCTGGTGAGGCCACATCTGGAGTACTGTGTCCCATTATGGGTCCCCCAGTTAAGGAAGGATGTAGAACTCCTTGAGAGAGTCCAGCACAGAGCCACAAAGATGATGAAGGGAATGGAACATCTCTCTTACGAGGAGAGACTGAGGGAGCTGGGGCTCTGCTGCCTGGAGAGGAGAAGACTGAAAAGTGACCTCATTCACGCTTATAAAGATGTAAAGGGTGAGTGCCAGGAGGCTGGAGCCAGGCACTGTCAGTGACACCCACTGACAGCACAAGGGGCAATGAGTGGAAGTTGAGACATAGGAAGTTTTCATGTAAACATGAGGAGGAGTCTTTCACTGTGAGAGCACTGTAACAGGCTTTTAGAGGGGCTGTGGAGTCTCCTCTGCAGATATTCAAGATCTGCCTGCATGCGTTCCTGTGGGATCTGATGTAGATGGTCCTGCTCTTGCAGGGGGTTGGACTGGATGAGCTTTTGAGGTGTCTTCCAGCCTCTGACATTCTGTGATTCTGTAATCTCAAACTTCCTTCTGGCCCATGGCTTGCAAGATGGCATTGGTTCTCTTGTCCAGATGTGGACAGTCACACCTCTTCTCTCTGTCTCTGTGATAGCAGAGTGGGACAGAGATTCATGCTGCTAAGAGCAGTATATAGGAATATATAATTATTTCAGAATTAACATGCAACACGGTATGATTTAGTCATACTTTGACACACCTCTGTCTGCCAAGAAAAATGCACTGCCTCACAGATCTGTTGCTAAGAGCACTTCTCCAGGCTCTAGGAGTGAGAAGATGCTTTATTGTATGGCTAGCTGCAGGAGTTAACAGCAGGGTTTCAATGTGAGAACTGCCAAGATATTAAAGCACACAAATCTGTTACTTGAATTAAAGTCTGCGCTTCTGCTTAGGAGATGTAGTGCCATGTAGAATTAGCTTGGGGCATGATTTCATAGATTTAAGACTATTTGAAAAGCCATTTTGTTGACATATTGTAAAAAGAAAATGAAGATGTTTTGGCCAGCTCCAAGAAGAAACTTCTTTCGTTTGACTTATGTGAAAATTCAACACTTTTCCAAGAAAGCAGTTGAAAAAAACTTACCAAAAAACCCAGTTTTTGTCTGAAATCAGAGAATCACAGAAGGCTTTAGGTTGAAAGGGACATTTCAAGGTCAGTCTAGTCCAAAATTCCTGCGCTGAACAGACACATCCTCATCTAGACCATGGTACTCAGAGCCTCAAGCAACCTGACCTGGAATGAAGTGATGTAGTTTCTACCACCTCTCTACCACCACTTGGGCCAGGTTTCATGACCATCACTGTAAAAAATTCTTCCTTCTCTCTAGTCTGTATATGTTTAAAATTCGTTTGGATGTGGTGCTTAGGGATATGGTTTATTGTGCACCTTGTAGAGTAGGGCTATCAGTTGGACTTCGTGATTCTGAGGGGCTTTTCCAACCTGGATGCTTCTGTGACTCTGTGATATTGGTCTTTTAGCACAGGACAAGGTATTAAAATGTTTCAATGTTTTGGGGTTTTTTTCCCTAAGAAAACATCCCACCTATCTGAGAATTTTCCACCTTCTTCAGTNTGAGCTAAATTATAAATCTTTTTTTTTTTTTGCATCTTTTAAGTAAAAAAAAAAAAAAAAAAAAAAAAAAAAGGGCCAGTGTTTACAGAAGTAAAAAGACCAAACAGCTTCAGGAAGTGGTAAGGTTTTTCAACAAGCAGTCATCTTTCTGCTTCACAGTAACTTCTTTGCTTTTGTCAGTTGCTCCCAACAAGCACTCATATGCTTGTAGGTAATAGAATTACTTGCAACAACATGTTGTGACTTTGTCTCAACATAACAACATCCAGAAGCACATCTTCCTGGAGTTAAGTGGATGGAAGGATGGCCATGAATCAGCAGTGTGTTCTTGTGGCCAGAAGGCCAATGCCATTCTGCGGTGTATTAGAAGGGCTGTGGTTAGTAGGTTGAGAGAGGTTCTTCTGCCCCTCTACTGTCCCCTGGTGAGGCCTCACCTGAAGTATTGTGTCCAGTTCTGGGCAGGGAGCTGCTTGAGAGAGTCCATCTCAGATTCTTTAATAAAAAATGATTAAAGAAGTTGAACCTCTTCCTTATGTGGAGAGACTGAGGGAGCTGGGGCTCTTCAGCTTGCAGAGGAGATGACTAAGGGGTGGTGTCATTCATGTTTATAAATATGTAAGGGGTGAGTGCCAGGAGGATAGAACCAGGCTCTGCTCGGTGATGCTCAGTGACAGGGCAAGGGGCAATGGGTGGAAGTCGAAGAATAGGAGGTTCCATGTGAACCTAAGGAAGATTTTTTTCACCGTGAGGGTGACAGAGCACTGGAACAGGCTGCCCAGAGAAGTTGTGGAGTCTCCCTCTTTGGAGATATTGCCTGGATGTGTTCCAGTGTGATCTGCTCTAGGTGATCTTGCTCTGTCAGGGAGGCTGGACCAGATGATCTTTTGAGGCCCCTGACATTATATGATTCTAGTATTCTTTCTGGAAGGTGAAAGGTCAATGTCCTCTCTAGAAGATATCTCTTTATCTTATACCTGGAAACCTTTTGCCAAAGATTCCGGTGCCCCATGCTGTGTAACCTTCAGCTTTCTTGTTCAGGAAGGGGAACTGTTCATAGGTGTGTCTTAACCTTCCACACTTCTCTAATGTGTAGGATGTGGGCAGTATTTACCTGCCTGATTAAAAACCAAACCCAACCTATAGCTCACAGTTTCAAAGTGCTTCAACTCAGAAAGTTCAACAATAGTTTGGTTCTCTATTTTCCAGACAGATATGAGTTAATTAGTGGCCAACTTTCCAATGCCCATTTCCTCCTTTGGAGCTTTTTTGTGTATAAACCATGTGTTATTTGCTCAGTCACTGTCGTCACAAGGAGATCACCCTCACTCAGCTCAGAGTCCAAAGGTTTACCAGGTATTTTTAGCTCATGAATCAAAAGCATAGACAGGTTCTATGCTGCATTCTATTTTTGTGGTACTGCACTGGCTTGAAATTCAGTGCTGTTCGGCAAAAATTTAAAATAAATTGCAGTCTGGTGTATTTAAATGCCTTCTCCAGCATTGCTCTTTGGTATGGTAGTAGTTGATGCTCAAGTTAATAATTTTAAAAGTGAGAGAGACATACAAGCTAGACAGGCAACCTGTGTGTCATGTACATTTTTTGTCCATACACATTTTGAGTAGTGCAGATGACACACCAGATAGATGGGATGACATCTAGAGGGACCTGGACAAGCTGGAGAAGTGGGCCTCATTAAGTTCAACAAGGCCAAGTATGAAGGCCTGCACGTGGGTTAGGGCAATCCATGATATCAATACAGACTGGGGAGGGTGATGAAATAGAGAGTAGCCCTGCAGAGAAAGACTTGGAGATACTGGTAATGAAAAGTTGGACATGAGCCAACAATATGTACATACATCCCAGAAGCCAACTCTGTCCTCAGTTGCATCCAGAGCAGTGTGGGAAGCAGGTCAAGGGAGTGGATTTTGCCCCTGTGCTCTGCTCTGGTGAGACCTTGGCTTGAGTATGGTGTCTACCTCTGGAGCCCTCAGCACAAGGAAGGCATAGAAGTGTTGGAGCAGGTCCAGAGGAAGATACAAAAATGATCAAAAGGCTGGAGCACCTCTGCTGTGAGGACAGGCTGAGAGAGCTGAGGTTGTTCAGCCTGGAGAAGACTCCAGAGAGACCTTGTGGTCTTTCAAGACTTAAAGGAGATGATAAAAAAGCTGTGGATACACTTTTTAGGAGGGCCTTTTTGTGACAGAACAAGGACTGATGGCTTGAATCTAAAAGAGGGAGGTTCAGACTAGAGACAAGGAAGAATTTTTTACAGTGAAGATGCTGAAATGCTGGCCCAAGTTGCCCAGAGTGGTAGTAGAAGCCCCATCCCTGGAACTATTCCAAGTCAGGTTGTTTGGGGCTCTGAGCAGCCTGCTCTAGTTAAGGATGCCCTTGCTCAGTGAAGAGTGGGTGGACAAGATGACATTTAAAGATCCCTTCCAACCTAAACTTTTCTATGATTTTCATTTTTGCCAGTGGAAATTGTAACTAACCTGCTTTGCAAGAGAATTTCCAAGATTATAAGTTTTACTNTAATACAGAAACACCACAGCCCTCTCAGAGATCAAAATCCCCAAGAGGGGTAACCCTTTCACCCCTTCCCCAATCTTATCTCACCACCTGTTGATGCTGCAGATAAGCTGAGGTAGATCGGCCAGGGGGATTAGTAGTAGGAAAGAAGTTAGTAGAATTATTAAGAATCAGCTACAAAAGGCAGAGACAAAAGGAACCATGCAAGAGAAGCAGCCACAGCCCAGAGAGGTCTGAAACCATCTGACTATCTATGTTTGGGTTACAATACTTAAAACAATTTTTTTTCTTTCTCAGTAAAGCTCTGGGTGAAGTGACATACTGTGTTTTCCTCTCTCAGCCAATAGTCTAATTTCTCACTCAAATTCTCCAATTAGTTCAAACCAGCACATTCTGAAGGGTTCTTTAGGCATCAGAAGGCCTAGTTCACGTGTCTTCAAAATGCTTAGAGTAATTGTTTTAACTTTATAATTCCATTACCACTTGAATGACAAAATCCTGCACTTCAGAAGCATTGGCGTTTGCACCCTTTCCAGTGATGTTACTCAGCACACACATGCTACAAAGAGAGAAGAAATGGAAACCTTAGGCTTCTTTTAACATTCCCTGTTGTCACTGCTATCAGTGGGCAAGGCTATGGAAGACACAAGGAACACCTGAGTTTCTGACACTTGCTTTTCTGTTTCTTGTATGACTGATATTACAGAAGTACTTGGACAGATTGGATGAATGGGCTCCCAGAAATGGCATGAGCTTCAACAAGGCCAAATTCCAGGTCTTGCACTTGGGCCACAACAACTCCTAGCAACACTACAGGCTTGGGGCAGTGTGGCTGGAAAGCTGCTGGCAGAAAGGGGCCTGGGGGTTGTAACAGACAAACAACTCAGAACGAGCAAGCAGTGTGCCCAGGTGGCAAGGAAAGCCAATGGCATCCTGGCTGGGATTAGAAATGCTGTGTCCAGCAGGAGCAGGGAGGTGACTGTCCCCTTATACTCGGCTTTGGTGAGGCCACACCTCAAGTATTGTGTTCAGTTTTGGGCACCTCACTACAAAAGGGATGTGGAGGTGCTGAAGGGAGTGCAGAGGAGGGCAACAAAGCTGGGGAAGGGCCTGGAGAATAAATCTGATGAGGAGTGACTGAGGGAGCTGGGACTGGTTAGTGTGAAAAAGAGGAGGCTGAGGGGAGACCTCATTGCTGTCTACAGCTACATGAAAGAATGTTGTAGAGAGGCTGCTGCTGGTCTCTTCTCACAGGTGATAGAACAAGAGGGAATGGCCTTGAGCTGTCACTGGGTATGTTTAGACTGGACATTAGGAAACATTTTTTCCCAGCAAGAGTGGTCAGGTATTGGAATGGGTTGCCCTAGGAGGTGATGGAGTCATCAGCCCTGGATGTGTTTAAAAGTCATTTGGATGTGGTGCCTGGGGATATGGTTTAAGGGTGAACTTTGTAGAGCAAGGATAACAGTTGGACTTGATGATCCTGGGGGGGCTTTTCCAACTGGAACGTTTCTGTGATTCTGTGATATCAAGGAGCCAATTGCTGATATCTTGCTCCTGCTTCTCCTTCAGTCACTAAGTTATTCCCTAGCCTGCCTGCAGGTCTCCTTCAGAGATTGAAATGTAGCTATAAGGTCTGCCTGGAGCCTTTTCTTCTCCAGACTGAACAGGCCCATCTCTGTCTGGAGAGGTCCTCCAGCCCTCTGTTCATCTTTGTGGCCATACTCTGCACCCAATCCAGCAGGTCCATGTCTGTATTGTACTAGAGGCCCCATAGATGGACACAGAACTCCAGGTGAAGTATCACAAGAGCAGAGTAAAGTGGCAGAATCACCTCTCTTGACCTGCTAGCCACTCTTCTTTTGATGCAGTCCAGAATGTGAGTGGCCTGGGCTGCAGATGCACACTGTTGCCTCGTGTCCAGATTCTCATCCATCAGCACCCCAAAGTCATTTTCTGCAGGGTTGTTCCTGTCTCCTCCTACCTCCATTTGGTGTTCCCTAATTCATGCATGAGAATTAAAAACAAACCTGCTTTCTCCAGTGCATGACTTTGTAAATCTATATCCCTGATAAGCTGCCTCTTTTCCTGACTGGTGAAATCTAGACTACTTGGCTCTTCCAAGCAGAGAAGTCATTCCAAACTTTTGAGCACTCTTCTCTGAACCTTTTCCAACTCTACTATATTCTTTTTTGAAATGAGGAGACCATACTAATCTTTCCTCCCTCCCTCCCCCCATAATTCATACAGGATCTATGTCTGAATTTCTCTCTGTGTGGAAAAAGAATTCCATATATTATGCTGAAATAAAATTCTTTTGTTGCAATTGGTTTTGCACTTAATAATCTTTCTCCCCCTTTTTTTTTCACTTTGTCCCCCCCTTTGACAGTTTTGAACCTTCTGGTGTCAGACAGCTAACACCACACTAGCAATACTAGGAATCTTCGGGGAGCTTGCTTGTACCTCCTAAAAGTAGAGAAAATTAGCCCAACCCTGCAGGCAACAAACTTTTTTTTCTCAACTATTAATAGATGAGAGGGAAGTGAGGGAAAAGAAGAAAAGGAATGAGTAATTTTTAAAAACCTTTAGAACTGATAGTTGATGTGCTGTTTTAGGAAGGCATAGAAAAACACAAAATAATAAGCGTTACATAGACAAAAAAAATTATTTTCTGCTTTTGTCACCTTCCTCTGTTGTGTGTGGGTTTTTCCCCCTCTGTTTTCCCACCCAACCATTTCAAAGGCATCTCCTTCCAATGACACATCAATTTTCTGTCTGCTGGAGATTTAGAAATAGCTGTTATTAAAAATAGGTCACAATCTTCAGGAGACAAAGGGAATAAGACTCTTGTAAAAGGTTAGCTGAAAAAAATGTAGATGTGTATTGAGATTCAGATGTCTCCCAGAGTGGAAGTATTCACTTTGAAATGCTTTATTAACTGCAGCAGAGGAACTTGTGCTCCTTGTGCAGCAGCCGGGAACAGCCAGGTGGCACTTCTGGTCACAGTGGCAAGCAGAGAATGACATCCAGCCCCGTCTCCAGGACTGCACCTTGCAGTTCCTTACTGTGAAGCTAAAACAGAATGGGCAATTAAGTGTTTCAACCCTGCACAGCCAGTAAATTGAATATTTAACTTTGGTGTTGGAATTGTTCTGGCACTATTGATGCACTCTGAACTGATAGCCTTGGGGGATTAAGTGCCCCCTCAGCAAGTTTATTGGCAATGCCAAGCTGTGCCGTCAACATGCTGGAGGGAAGGGATGCCATCCAGAGGGACCTTGACGGGCTTGAGAGGTGGACCAATGCCAACTTCATGAAGTTCAACAATGCCAAGTGCAAGGTCCTGCACCTGGGTCAGGGCAATGCCAAGCACAAATACAGACTAGGTGGAGAATGGATGGAAAGTAGTCCTAAGGATGACTTGGTGGATTAAAAGCTCAACATGAGCCAGCAATGTGTGCTCACAGCCCATGAAACAGCTGTATGTTCCTTGAGCTGCATCCAAAGAAACACAGGCAGCAGGTTGAGGGAGAGGCTTCTGTCCTGCTCTGCTCTATTGAGACCTGACATGGAATACTGTGTCCAACTCTGGAGCTCTCAGCACAAGAAGGACATATAAGTGTTAGAGTGGGTCCAGATAAGGTCACAAAAATTATCAGGGCTGAAGCACCTCTGCTACAAAGAGAGGATGAAATGGTTGGGGTTGTTCAGCCTGGAGAACAGAAGGCTCAGGGCAAAGCGACTTTCCAGTATTTGAAGTGGGCTACTGGAGAGCTGGAGATGGACTTTTTACAAAGGCATGGAGTGACAGAGCGAGGGATAATAGCTTCAAACTGGAAGAAGCTCCATTTAGATTAGACATTAGGGGGAAATTCATTCCTGTGATGTAGGTGGTGAGGCACTGGAACAGGTTGCTCAGAGTAGATGTGGAGGCACTAAGCCTGAAAGTGGTGAATGCCTGGTTAGATGGGGCCTTGAACAACCTGGTCTAGTAGGAGATGCCCCTACCCACAGCAGGGTTTTGGGACCAGATGATTTTAAAAGTCCTTTCCAACCCAAACCAATCTATGATTCTATAATTCATCAAGTTTACTCCCTTAGTCCACTTTGCCTCCAAAATCCCTCAATCTTAGTGAAGTGCCTTAGCATATGATTGAAACCTTGCTCTTGTCCAACAAGGCAGTGCAAAAAATCAAAACTGGAAAACAATCTAATACCCTTTTGTTTCTGTTTGAGTGCTCCCTTTGTAAGGTTGTTTAGATCCTGGTGACACTTCCAAACAGACTTTGGAAGAACAAGTAGTTGTCCTGCACTGAAACCTGGCCACTGGGGGTGGTATTCCTCCAGCTGTATACATATAGCCAAGAGATGTTTTCTTACCCTTTGAGTATGCAATTCTATTGAAATTTCTGCGAGAAAGATGGTTTGGTGACTGTGGGTAAAACATGACCTCAAATGGAAGGGACAAACTTTCTCTATGATATGTCTCTGTTTTGAAGCCTGAAACTAGGCCAAGTTTCATAGTGGCTATGTAGAATCGTAGAATCACCCAGATTGGAAGAAAGCTCTAAAGACCATCTAGCCCAACCTCCCTGCAGTGAACAGGGACATCTTGTAATGGTTAGATATGAGTGTGAGATGGTATTTTGAAGATTAATATAGTTTATTAATTTTTGTTATTCAGAAACTTGCTACTAACCAGTATTTTTAATAATAATGGGTCGTTCTCATGGTCATGAAAACTTTATACAGAGGAAGATAAACAGGGAGTCTGAAACACTTAAGAAACATAACTAAATATAACAAATATTAAACTTGAAACTGGAAAGAGATTCTTAGTTTCTTTATACCTCTTGCCTGCCAGGGGACTCGAGAGGCCCCTTTCTGCTGTTAAGACAGAAGGTACTCAGACTCACTTAAGAATTTACAGAATTTTGCTAGAGATCTGGAGACTTTCAAGGCCCGTCTGGATACGTTCCTCTGTGACCTAAGCTAGATTGTTCTAGATCATGTCCTGCTTTGGCAAGGGGGTTGGACTCGATGACCTCTTTTGGTCCATTCCAACCCCTAACATCCTGTGATCCTGTGATCTGCAAAGAGGCTTTTGAGTGCTTACTGACACAGTAGTCACTCCGGATTTCTGGGGATGCATTATAGTATCAGACAGTGCCTGAAGCAAGTGAAGGGGTTGCTGTTGGTGGTTTCAAAGCCATTAGAGGCTTTGGAGTTTTCCTGGAGTCTTTTCTCAGGAATCTGGGGGTATAGCACTAGTCTTTGACCTGATTCTTCTTGACTCCTGACAGCTGGAATCTTGAAAAGGGGCAGGCAGGATGCAAATGAGGCAGTAGCATAGAGAGCACATTGAGGCAGAAGCAACAATGGCAATAGCAGCCCCTTCTGTTACCTGCTCCTCCCTTTTATTCATGGAGCCTGAGTCTGATGGGCCTTTGGACATAGATCAGCCAATCAGAATGGCACTTTGCCAAGCCTGACTATATTAGGTGAAACCAGGGCTTTTGTTTTCCCTTCCTGTGGTTGCTTCTCCCAGCACAAAAGGTGGGGGAGCAGGGGAACATGTCTGGGCAAGCCAGGACATGTTCAGGCATATTTAGACCCACCACAACACATCCTCAAGCAGATCAGGTTGCCCAGAGCCCTGTTGAGCCTCACCTTGAATATCTCCAAGGATGTGATCTCAACGACCTCTCTGGGCAACCTGTTCTAGTGCTCAACCACCCTCATGGTAAAGAATTTGTTCCTAACATACAACCTCAATCTGCTCTTCTCTAACTTCAAACCATTGCTCCTCATCCTATCACTACAGGCCTTTGCAAACAGTCCTTCTGCAGTCTTCTTGAAGGCCCCCTTCAGGTACTGGAAGTCTGCTATTAGGTGTCCCTGGGGTCTTCTCTTCTCCAGGCTGTACAACTCCAGATCCCTCAGCCTGTCCTTGAAGCAGACATGCTCCAGCCCCCTGATCGTTTTCATGGCCACTCCATCAGGTCTATGTCCGTCCTGTGTTGAGGGCTCCAGAGCTGGACACAGTACTCCAGGTGCAGTCTTACCAGAGGAAAGTGGCAGAACCATGGCAAGCAGCTTGCCATAGCCTATAGATTCTTATCATGGCCAAACAAATGTCATATCTCTAACAAAGTTCCTGTAGGACCTTTGCTTGAAAAGTGCCTCCAGCTGTCACTGGTTTTAATAGCAGTTTCAACGAATACACACCGCAGAATCAGGTTTTTCAAACCTACATTAACATTCTATTGAAAATTAAACATATGTTGTTGTGGGTTTTTTCACTGTCAACAATTCCGCTTCCAGGTTTGGAAAAGAAATATGGCTGGGGAGGAATCCAATAAATTTATTAATAAGCTCAGTAAGTATGGGACTATTAATATCTTCTGCAAATTTGTTTTTCTTATTTTTATGTTCAACTTCAGACTCTGAAATAAACAGATGTTCTGAAGCTTTCCACTGAGATTGCTACAGTATGTTGAGTCCTGTCTCAAATACATTGTGATTATTGGGATGTTGTAGGAAACAGGTGGATAGCTGTGTACAATATCTCTGAAACAATTTGTACCAGAACATGAAATCTTTACCTCACTGACAGCCCTAAAGAGAAAACATCTGAAACATTTCTTATATGTTAGTAACTATTTTTATTTCCAGCCACGAATGTGGATCCAGAAGCAGGAATGTGGATACAGAAGTGGAAACATTGCTTTATCCTTTAATATTCTCAGAGAACATTAAAGCTGTTATTACTGTTCTATGGCATGACTGATAATACAGTTTCCCTGTCCTATGAACATTTTAAATAGCAGACTATTCGTTTGGCTAAAAAGGTTCTATTTATATCACAATTGTTTTTGATCAGAGATACTGCTTTGAATCTCAGTGTAATGGGAGTCTGTGGCAATCCTTCTGCTGCCAGAGGTAATAGAATCATAGAATGGTTTGGGTAGGAAGGAACCTCCAAAGGTCATCTAGTCCAATTGCCCTGCAGTCAGCAGGGATACCCTTCACTAAATCAGGTTGGCTTGTCGAGCCTGACTTTGAGTATCTCCAGGGATGGGATCTTACGTACCTCTCTGGGCAACCTGTTGCAGTGTTCTACTACCCTCCAGATAAAGAATTTGTTGGTAGCATCCAATCTAAATCTGCTCTTCTCTAACTTCAAACCATTGCCCCTCATCCTATCACACAGTCCCTCTGCAGCCTTCTCATAGGCCCCCTTCAGATACTGGAAGGCTGCTAATAGGTCTCCCCTCAGCCTCCTTTTCTCCAGACTGACCAACCCCAGCTCCCTCAGCCTGTCCTCATAGAAGAGGTGCTCCAGCCCCCTCATCATGTTCATGGCCTGCCTCTGGACCTGCTCCATTAGGTCCATGTCCTTCCTGTGTTGAGCGCTCCAGCAAATTAAAAACGCTGGTTCACTGAACATCCAGAGCACAGCATAACAGATGTGTTTGCTGATAGTTCTTCCAAAAGTGACTTATACTAGTGCAATTCATGTTTTTTTTCTGACCCACTAGGACATTCCTCACATTCTCTCCAATTAGCATGAAACACAGTTCACCAAGAGATTCCTTTTTTCCATTCACCTCTTCTCTGTAGTCAAGCAGGCCTAATGTACTTTGTTCTCTATAGTAAGGAACATAATCTTGAGCCTTTGTAAAGAGCAGCACTGAATTACTCACTGTTTCCACACTTCAGGGAGGAAGGACTCTTTGAATTCACCTTGAAAGTGAATTCATTAGCAAGTATTGCTTGGATGTTCTCATATTAATCAAGAAGTTAACAACAGCTTAACCCATCAGTTATGCAGGAGGTCCTGAGATGAAACACAAACGAAAAATGATCAGTTTGTTTTCTGGGGAAAAAGGTTAGCTGGCTTGGCCAACAGTGTGCCTCCCTTCTGAGGGAAAAGTGACATTCGCTGCTGCTGTTCATAATGAGGCAAACTCAGCCCTAGAGAGAGAGATAGAAAGCTTCTGAAGTCAGCAACTAGCCTTGGCCTGAGCATGGTGCAATGTGTCCCTCAGTACAAAAGGTGATTTCAATGCTTCTGCTGCTCAAAAATCACAGCTGTGCATACTGTGAATGAAAACACATTAGTCTTGGCTTGGGTTTACAAAGCTACATTGTAGAGGACCTGAATTTAATCAGGCGGGTAAGATCATAGGACTATAGTTGTATCTGATTAAAAAAAGCCCAGTTAAAAACTGCTTTCAGCATTCTGAGTATTTTGGTTTTAGCCACATCACAGGATCACAGGGTATTAGGAGTTGGAAGGCACCTCTGGAGATCTTTGGGTCCAACCCCTATGAGGGGTCCTGCCAGAGCAGGACCACAGAATCTAGCACAGGTCACACAGGAACACATCCAGATGGGTCTTGAAAGTCTCCAGAGAAGGAGACTCCACAACCTCTCTGGGCAGCCTGCTCCAGTGCACTGTAAACCTTACAGTAAAGAAGTTCTTCCTCATGTTGAGGTGGAACTTCTTGCGATGTACTTTACATTGAATGCCTCTTGTCCTATCCCAGGGCACAAGTGAGCAGAGGCTGTCCCTGTCCCTTCCTTCTTGACACCCATCCTTCAGATATTTATTAGATTCCCCTCTCAGTCTTCTCCCCTCCACTAACCAGCCCCAGGGCTCTCAGCCTTTCCTCATCAGGCAGTGTTCCAGTCCCTTCATCATCCTTGTAGTCCTCCATTGGGCTCTCTCAAGTAGATCTCTCTCCCTCTTGAACTGGGGAGTCCAGAACTGGATGCAGTTTTTGCAGTGCAGAACCATGTCAGTAAGGGGAAAGGAAAAAAAAAAAAAAAAAAAAGAATTACTGGTAACTAGAAGGTCAAAGAAATCAGAAATAGTGTATGAGCCTCAAAAAAAATCAATGCCATGCCCTATCAGAGGTAATTTTCTTGAATAATGTTTCAGTATGTGGAATACTGAACCCGAAATAAAATTTAGTTTTGCTGTGCAGTGGTATTGTACTTCCTTTGAAAGCTGTTCTCAAAAACTTAATTTAGTCAAATCTGAGAACTCAGATTCCTACTGACCTCAAGTCACTGACTAAGTAATTAGCCAAACAGGTATGTCTGACTCTGTATGTAGGCTTTTGGTGAATGTAAAGGACAATGTTAGAAAATCTCTTGTTTGAAGGTACAGAGGAGGCCACAAAGATGATCAGAGGATTGGAGCACCTCTCCTGTGAAGACAGGCTGAAAGAATTGGGGCTATTCAGACTGGAGAAGAGAAGGCTTCAGGGAGACCTTAGAGCTGCATTTCAGTATCTGAACCAGACCTGCAGGAAGGCTGAGTTTAGAAGGGCTTGCCCTGATAGGACGAGGGGCAGGGTAGATTTAGGTTGGACATCAAGAGGAAGTTCTTTACAATGAAAGTGGTGAAATACTGGAACAGACTGCCCAGGAATGTTGTTGAGACCCCATCCCTGGAGACGTTCAAGATCAAACTCCCTGTGTCCTTGGGCAGACTGATCTAATTGGAGGTGTCCCTTCTGACTGGAAGGTTTTACAAGATGATCTTTGAGAGTCTCTTCCAACATGCAATCTGCAAATCACTTTACAAGCCTCCAGTTCTTTCCTCTATTCACTTACTCCACCTCCAGTTCTTCACAGGGTAACTTCACTGCTGCTCAGACACAACGATCCTCAGCACAAAAGAGAGCTAAGTGTTGCAATTCACACCGAGGACTTTTCTCCTATGGAGGGCACTGCCCTTCCTTTATTTTCTTTGCCACTGATGTTCATACAGCCTTGTAGGAATTCAGAGCTTGTGTCATCACACATCAAATATGATAACTGCCATGGGGTTCAAAGCTTCTTTGGGTGAGGAAAGTGGGGGAGCCTGTCCAGTAGGAAGAAATACATACATATCTACACCAGCAGTAAACACAGCATCAGTAAGCCCAGCTTCTGTAACTAGTATTTTCTTATGTTTTGTCTTGTCTTTGCTAATGAATATAATACTTCTAAAAGTGTTTGATTAAAAGTCAAAGGAAGAGAATCTGTTTCCCTGCCAGACCAGACAGACCACTGCAATCATGGCTCACTGTCTTACTGGATGTGTCTGTTCTGTCCCCAGTTACAACTAACACTGCTTGCAGCTGTGTCTGATGTGCTGATTCACTCTGTGCCTATTTCCCAGTTCGTCTGTTTTGGATTTTTCTCTCACTGGTAATGTAGTTGCTTTGTAGTCTTTGAAACAGTGGGAAAAGCCACTTTGTTCCTCCTGGTGATTCAACTTCTTCCCAAATTTATGCAGGGATACATACAAGATCTTGTGTTACAAAGAACTTCCTAAAGAAACTAATGCCTTAGCTGCCTTAATTCAATTTCTCTCCTAGCAAAGGGTTACTAAAGAAGTAATTTTGTTCGTGTTATGCAAAATATATTACAAGTCTGTCGGAAAGGGAAGCTTTGCTGTTGTCTTCACTGTACTCTGGAGCAAGTCCTAGCAGCATCAATCTCACCTGCAACTTACCTTTCTCATCTGACTGACATAAATTATTTTGTTTGTTTATTCTTTGTTTATTTAATGGCTTTTTTTTTCTTTTTTTTTTTTTTTTTTTTTTTTTTTTTTTTTTTTTTTTTGCTTAGAGTTAAAAGCTGCTGAAGGACAGCAGAATATTTTATGTCAACCAGAAATTCTCGTTTTCAAAGCTCTAGCTTATGAAAGAAACCAAGAAGGGCTTTGGGTTTTTTATACATTAAAATTTAAGGTCCTAGAAACCATTTCCATGAGATGGGGCTCCTTTGCCATTGCTGGAAAAAAACAGAAGCACGAGATGCATTTGTCATCCATACAGCAGATGTTTTCATGTGTGTCAATGCTATATTTGCTTTATTTTTCTCTAACCTAACAAGCAAGTCCCTGAGTCAGCTGACACCACTAAGTACTTTCCAAGCACTATCTACTATAGTGAGCAAGGTTCAGTTCCAGCAGGTATTTGGATATCATTTTGTTATTTTAACTTTGAAAGATAACAACTTTGCTTTAATTTTTCAGTTCACTTGGAGCTTTCTTTTAGATACTCAATTAGGTTTCAGGGTTTTTTGTGTTTTGGGGTTTTTTTTTGTTTTGTTTTTGGTTTTGTATTTTTTAGGCAGCAAGGCATCTGTAACTAATTTTTGTGAGTATTCTCATCATGATATAAGGTGAAGTGGCATAGAACACATAAAGTGACCTTTTTATAAGGTCACATGCATTCATCCAAAAGCCCACAGAAATCCACAATCATTTCAAAGGTAGATTTAACTTAAACGTGGGTGTATAGAATAGAGTTTATTCTGTGGCACGTATTATGAATTAATTTCTCCCAGGTAACACACAATAAGATGAGAGGAAATAGCCTCAATGTTTCTTCACTGAAAGAGTGGTCAACCCATGGAACAGGCTTCCCAGAAAATTACTGGAATCACTGTCCCAAGAAGCATTCCAAAAACATGAAGATGTGGCACTTAGGGACATGATTTAGTGGTGACTAGCACTGCTAGGTTAATGGTTGGAACTGATATTGGAGGACTTTTCCAACACTAATGGTCTTAAGAATTCTATTTCTTTTTGTGGTGGTTTGGCAGTTACCTGCCCTCCTCCCTTTCCTGCTTTGAAATAACCCAGGCTAGAACTCAGTCAGATGGAAGTTAATAAATGAAGCTTTATATTTACAGTTTTACAAAATATACAAGCATATATTTACAATATATATCAGATATTTACAGATATATCCTGTGAAAAGGTAATACAGAAACACCACACCCCTCCCAGAGATCAGAGTCCCTAAGAGGGGTTTTCAACCACCCTACCACCTTCCCCCACTTCCCAGTCTTATCCCACTGTCTGTTTTACATGCCAGGAAATTCAGGTAGATTGGACAGAGGGGTAAGAAACAGGAAACTGGATAGTTTAGTTACACAGATCCAGCTAAGAAGGGAAAGAGAGATGCAGCAGCCAGCATGGTTCAGACTAGTCTGTCTTACCTTTGTTTCGGTTTTAACTTACATACATTTTTCAGTAACCTATGAATGAAGTAGAACCATCAGTGTTTTCCTTTCTCAGCCTATAAGTTAATTTCTCATTAAAATCATCTAATTAGTTCAAACCACCACACTTTTATAAAATATTCTTTCTGAATATTCTAGTATCTAGTGGTTGGGTGTTTAATCATTAGTGTCACACTGTTAGTTAAGAGGCTGTTGTTTGGTTTATCCCATTTATACATCACATATTACTGTGATTCAGAGCTTGATCTAGTTTCCCTATTTTGGCTAATCCTCATTTTCACCACTTAAATAACAGAGAAAGAACTTTCTGAGCAAGTGTAATAGTTTCTTAACATGCTGTAATCCAGATCTTCACACAAAGCCTCAATGAAAGAAGGCCATACAGAGCCCTGTTATCTTCAGTTCTGCTGATGCTGGAACAGCTGGTCAGGTTGGAATGATACCGTTCAGCGCTGAGGCTTTTTGCGGTGCTCACCTTATGATGCTTACCAGACAGAGACAGCCACCCCCAGTCTGTGACCAAACCCAGTCCATGCTGGATTGGGCTTTTAAACTCAGTAAGAAACCACACATTAAAAAATTATACACATTCATTCAGTTTATATATAAAGATACTATATGCATATACGAAGAAAACAGTGTAAATGACTTTATTAATCATAATACTGATACAGAGGATACTAATGGGGGGACGGGACGGGGGACATGGACACTGGAGCATCTCTCTGATGAGGACAGGCTGAGAGACCTGAGGCTGTTTAGCCTGGAGAAAGGCAGCCTGAGAGAGGATCCTCTCAATACCTATAATTATCTTAAGGGCAGGTGTGAAAAAGATGGAGCCAGACTCTTTTAGTGGTGCCCAGTGACTGGGCAAGGGACAAAGAGCACAAACAGAAGTACCACCTAAATAGAAGGGAAAACTAATTTCTTATGAAGGTGCCAGAAATATTTTGAAGTCTCCCTATCTGGAGACTAAAAACCCACCTGGACATTGCAATCCTGGGCAGCCTGTTCTGAGTAACCCTGCTTTAGCAGAAGGGTTAGAATCATAGAATTGTTTAGGTTGGAAGGGACCTCAAAGATCATCTTGCTCCAACCCCCTGCCATAGGCAGGGACACCTCCCACTAGAATAGGTTGCTCAAGGCTTCATCCAGCCTAGCCTTGAACACCTCCATGGAGGGAGCATTCACAACCTCCCTAAGCAACCTGTCATCTAGTCCAACCAGGGACTACATGATCCCCAGAGCTCCCTTCTGTCCTGGTAGGGCATAAATCCTGCCCAAATTAGTTCAAACTCCTGCTCTTTCCTCCTCCTGTTGCAAGGTCCAGGAGTTTGCAGGATTGAGCAGACAGTGGCAGTTTGAACGAAGAAAACCCTGTGGCACATGAACAAGTCAGGTGATCTGTGCTGTCCTTCATAGCATTAGGGTGGACCTCCAGGTTGCAGGACTTTGAATCTGTTGGCCAAAACAATGGACGCTACTGCCTATTTCAAAATAGGGTATTTAAAGGAGAGTGATTTAGAGCCGTTGCTCTCTCTTTCCTGCTGCCTCCGTCGGGATCAGACGCCTATTTGCACCTCTTTCACAGCGGCCACGTGTTAGCAGCCTGCATTGCAGCAATACAGCAGCGGCAAGGCAAACTCTTTCTCCTCCTCTCCTTGAGACTCTATACCTATCGCGTTTGTGAGTAATAAGTGGGGTTAGGATTTCCCCTGTTAGCAGGTTCCCTGTTTTCCAAGTTTCTGACTGTTTAGGTGTTTAAACTGTTTAATTCTGTGTTTATAAATGACAGTCTGTGCAACAACCTTACCAACTGAACATCCAAAGAACCCCAGGGAAATTTTCCAGAAATCTCGATTATTAATAATAACAAAAAATTAATAATTGCAACACCTTCCAACCACCATGCCGGGATTCTGTGATGTTCTACACTCTGATCCTCGGTTGCAAGTTCTTGTTCATACATCTGATTATGCAACAAAGAAATGTTACATATTTTGCCTTAATTCCTCCATTCAAAGAACAATTTCAAAATCACCTGTTTTAGGAAACATCCTAGGCACCTTTGAAACAAAAGAGGAGGAATGGGGATGATCAGGGTGTAAATCCTCAGAAACACTACTCCAAGAAAAGGTAAGTTGTAGAGGATGGTCATATTCTTAGTGTGTGGTGTGCAGTGAGAGATAGAATAGAATAGAATAGAATAGAATAGAATAGAATAGAATAGAATAGAATAGAATAGAATAGAATAGAATAGAATAGAATAGAATAAGCCAGGTTGGAAGAGACCTCCAAGATCATCCAGTCCAACCTACTACCCAGCCCTATCTAATGGCCACTAAGTGCCCCATCCAGTATTTTCTTGAACATCTCCAGGGATGGTGACTCCACCACCTCCCTGAGCAGCCCATTCCAATGGCAAATCACTCTCTCTAGGAAGAACTTCCTCTTCATATACAGCCTATACCTCCCCTCTTTCTGTTGCTGGTTGCCAGGGAAAAGAGACCAACCCCCACCTGGCTATAACCTCCCTTTAGGTAGCTGTAGAGAGCAATGAGGTCACCCCTGAGCTTCCTCTTCTCCAGGCTAGACAACCCCCCCAGCTCTCTCAGCCTCTCCCCAAAGGGCTTGTGCTCCAGGCCCCTCACCAGCTTCGTCATCCTTCTCTGGGCATGTTATATCTCTCCTGAATTGAGGGGCCCAGAACTCCCTTGTCCTGCTGGCCACACTATTCCTGAGACAGGCCATGATGCCATTGGCTCTCCTGGCCACCTGAGCACACTGCTGGCTCATGGTCAGCCTACCAGCACCCCCAGGTCCCTCTCTGCCTGGCTGCTCTCCAGCCACTCTGTTCCTGTGGCGCTGCCTGAGGTTGTTGTGGCCAAAGTGTAGAGCCCTACACTTAGCCTTGTTAAATCTCATCCCATTGGCCTCTGCCCACCCATCCAGCCTGCCAAGGTCCCTCTGCAGGTTCCTCTTACCCTCCAACAGATTGACAGCTGTTCCTAGCTTGGTGTCATCTGCAAACTTACAGATGATGAACTCGATCCTCTCATCCAGGTCATCAATAAAGATATTGAATAGGATTGGGCCCAGCACTGGTCCCTGGGGCACACCACTAGTGACTGCTCGCCAACTGGATGTGGCATCATTCACCACCACTCTCTGGGCCTGGCTCTCCAGCCAGTTCTTGACCCATTTCAGAGTGGATCTGTCCAAGCCANTCTGCCCAAGCCACGAGCTGCCAGCTCTGCCAGGAGCTTGTTTTGGCAGATGGTGTCAAAGGCTTTGCTGAAGTCCAGGTAGACTACATCCACAGCCTTCCCCACATTCACCAGGCAGGTAACCTGATTATAGAAGGCGATCAGGTTGGTCAGGCAGGACCTGCCCTTCCTAAACCCATGCTGATCCCTTGGCCATCTTGTAAGTGCTGTGTAATTGCACTCAAGATGCATAACCTTGCCTAGCACTGAGGTCAAGCTGACAGGTCTGTAACTTCCCAGTTCCTCCTTCCAGCCCTTCATGTGGATGGGCATCACACTGGCAGCTTCCATTCTTCAGGGACCTCTCCAGTGAGCCAGGACTGTTGATAGATGATAGAGAATGGCTTGGCCAGTTCGTCTGCCAGCTCTCTCAGCACCCTAGGATGGATCCCATCTGGTCCCATGGACTTGTGAGGATCTAAGTGCCTCAGCAGGTCCCTTATTGATTCCTCTTGGATTACAGGGGGATTATACTGGTCCCTGGCTCCATCTGCCTGTTTGGGAGGCCAGTTGTCCTGAAGACAATCTGTCCCACTATTGAAGATTGAAACAAAGAAGGTGTTGATTACCTCTGCCTTTCCTTCATCTTTTGTTACTATATTCCCCTCCACATCCAGTAAAGAGTGGAGGTCGTCCTTGCCCCTTCTTTTGCCATTAATATATTTATAGAAACATTTTTTGTTCCACTTTGCATCAGTGGCCAGTCTAAATTCCAATTGGGCTTTTTCCTCTCTAATTTTTTTTCCTTCAAGACCTAGCAATGTCTTTAAACTCTTCCAGAGTTCAGGGAAATACTGCTATTATGGCTCCAGTATATGGAGCCTGTGGCTACAGAGATCAGCTTCCCTTCTCAGTTCATAAACAATGACTAGAAATTATTTGAAATACATGTTTTCCTTAAAAGCATTTGTAATAATTTGCCAAAAAGTCCCCATCAAGAGTAACTAATTTCAATTGGAGCTGGCATCTGTTTTATTCCAATGGGAGTTTGTAATAAACCACTCACTGCATGTGCTGTGAATTCTGCAAGATTACAGGAGGCCTGCTCAGTCAGCATTTGTGGTTAATTAGCTGTGGGGGAGGGTCTCAAAGATGAAGAGTTGAGAATTCTTCCCGAGACAGATTATAAACAAAGCTTCTCCTGCCCCAGGTCACCTCTGCTATTAAATGCAGCTGTTGTCTCATGCCTCCTTCAGGAGAGTCCTTTACTGCAGGTGGAGGCAGGCAAAATTTTAATCAGTGGCCCTTCATATCTGCATACAGAGACCACACCCCATTGGTATGCTGGCATGGTAGAGGAATGATCTGGAGAGAGCAATGCTTTCCAGGACCACTGGTGTCCCCTTCACTTTGGTGAGGACTCCAGTTAAATGGGTTGAGCACCAGTGGTGCCCACCTGCTGCTCTGGCTGCCTTGATTACACCAACGTTCAACTTGTTGCAACGTGCAACATTTTTTCCCTCGGGCAAAATAATGCAAATTTGTTTGTTTGTTTTCCTTTGGGAAAGGAGAATTCTTGCCTCAGCAAAAGAAGGTACAAATATGTATGTGTGTGCCCTGTGCTATCCCTCTTGACACCATCTGCAGCCACATCAGTGTCCTGTGCAGAAGCTGGCTGTGCTGTGGAGCCCTACTCATCTTAGTGACTCTTCTTGGACTAGGGCCTAGTCTAAGCTCCAGTGTGCAGAACACCATCACTTCAGTTTAAACCTCAAAAAAGTTCACTGCCTCGTGTTCTGCTCAGGGCAGATAACCACACCAAATCTCAGTCTGGCCTCTCACTTTCTGCCCGGATTATTCCCCTTCGTCAGCCTTCAACGCTGCTAACCTTTCCATAGTGTAACAGGGCTGAGCTGCTGCTCTGGAAGTTATCCTCCCTGCCTGGGTTTTTCGGCCTCTTTAATTAAAGCTTTTTTTTTTTTTTTTTTTTTTTTTTTTTTTTTTTTTTTTTT